>JAMXDD010000008.1:16046684-16289869 GCA_024733475.1 Syzygium grande | reverse complement strand
CTCATCATCCTCTATATATATATATATATATATATATATATATATATATATATATATATATATATATCAATAGCACCCTTAGCATCTATCCATGGCAAGCCTAAAAGGCGAGTTCTAGCCATCCACAAACAAAACCAGGGAGCTAAACAATCATCACCACCCAAATGCCCACACAAGCCAGCAAACTGCAGCACAACACAACATTTCAACCCACACATCAGCACCAAAACAGTGCCAAAGCAACTTAAAAACCCTCAAAACACACACCAAAAGGGGACCAAGAAACAGACTCAGCCTCATCACATCGACCCCCGACCATGCACACCCACTTCGCCAAACGAAGCAACGAACCGACCCACGACAAACCCGAAGGCAAACGACCCACCCCCACTTCACTACCACCAGTAAGCAAGCCAAATAAAGCCTCAACAACCGCGGAACAACACCAAATCCGCCAGAACAAGCGAGGAAACGACGCTGCCGATCAGCTTCGCCGCGGTATTCCCGAGTAAAGGAACGATCTTTAGCTTCAATTTACCTGGAAAGAAGGCAGCGATTCGCGATTCCGAGCAACCTCGCTGGCTCGCACGCAGCTGAGAAGCAAAAAGGAAGAACTGTTCCTGAGTCGCGGCAAGCCGAGCGAAGGAGGTCGACGAGCGAGGAGGCGATGTGAGGCCGACGAGCTAGGCGACGCAAAGCCGGAGAGGAGGTGATGCAAGGTCGGAGAGTGAGGCAAGGTCGGCGAGCGAGGTGTCATGAGTTGAGTGAGAGAGATCAATGAGCAAGGTGAGGAAAGCGTGACTGAGCGTGAAGACTAGAGGGCTTCTTTTTTAAATGGGCAAAAGTGGATTTTTTGATAAATTTTGAGGGCAAAAAAAGGTAACTAACATATTTTCATTAAATAGGATACTAGCATTCCGAGAATACTGAAAAGCGGAGTGCCTTGAGCTTTTCAAATTTTGAGAAGGCCAACATTTGGCCAAAGATCTCCCAAAATAATTTGCCAAACACAAAATAATTCCCCAAAGGGCTTCAAGACTTAAAGCTCCTTCATAAAGTCGAACCAAACACCCCCACATAACCTTCCGAAAGCTATATAGTTTTTTAACAGACCCAACTCCTTTGGAACTGGAAGAGCAAGTTATCCAATTCCCAAACAATAGTTACGTGATCAATAGCAAACCAACACTCTCCCAAATGTGACAAGACCGTCTTGCTCACACATCTATCTCCCGATGAGCTGGTAATCTGTGGAAGTATGGTGGGACTATTTTCTTAGTCTTATTGGCTTATTAAGAACCCAAGTGATACTTGGCCATGTCAAAATGTGAAGTGGAATTGAACCTAAGCATATTTTTAAAATGCTTCATCCAAATTCTCGAGATATAAAGCACAGACGTGTATTCCCTCATCCCAAAAAGACAAATATATGGAGCGGGTTCGGTCACTGGGACATAAAACAAAAACGTGTAGGAGAGAGACCCCAAAGGGTTTTACTCTCCACCTTTCAAGGCAAGGATCCCTAGGGTTAATAGTAATAGAGCGATACATGGCCGTGTCAAAATGTGAAGTGGAATGCTAGTTACTACTACGATAATCCGTCTAAAAGGAGGGAAAGAACTAGAAGTAACGAAGACCACAAGTTCAAATTAAATCTGTCTCGAAATCCCAAATGAACCAGCCAATCCAACAACTTACAAAATGAACGAAGACGGTGTCCGATTATTCGATGAAAATGTCACGAGAAACTCCTAGGGCGGCACTAGATCCATCGTACTCGCACAGTGAATACTCAATACTTCTTCTGGGTCAGGCTGTTGTTATGACCCTTGCCGTTGCGCCCGCTGCTGCCCTCGCCGTACGTGACGGTCCGGAGCCTCTCCTGGACCTGATACTCGGAGTAGCCACTCTTGTTCCCGACCCTGACGGTGGACGTCTCCTTGAACTCGTCCTTGTACCCGACCCTCCCCGTGGACCTCTCCTTGAACGTGTCCCCGCTGGAGAAAGTCTGCTTGGTCGTCGCGCGCGCGTAGTCCCCGGACTGCTTGTCCTGATGCCCGGTCCTCGAGCTCCACTCGTAGCTGCTCGCCGAACGCCCCGCGCTGACTCCCAATTGCTTCGTGGATTCGTTTCTCGGCTCCACCACCGCAAACCCGGTCATGTAATGCACCGGTGCATTGTAGCCTGATTCCTCCGAGTCTGAATCCATCCTATTTTTACCAAAGCTTAGAAAATTAAATTAAGGGAATGACATTTCTTTTTATCAAAATCAAATTTATAGCATGATAAAAAATTCTAGCGCCCACGAATTTTACCACGTCACCTATTCACAAGTGAATAATAATCCATATTTGATTAAGCAGATCAAATTTTGTATCAACTCAAAATACACCCATTCTGGTTGCAGAATTTTCGGGTTAAAAGTAAATAATCCGTTAATTCGATAGAATGAATCAAGGAAGATATGAATGATCCAAACCCAAACAAGTGGTCTACGTCCACCGGAAAGTCGGAAAATAATTTCCTGAAAACAACGAGCTTAAATGGCGGGAAACAAATTCCTGCTTTTAACAAGAAGAAAAACACTTTTCCTAAACCATGAAAGCTAATGGTTTTCCTTGAAAATTATTTCCATGGAACATATCTTCCTTCATCATGAAGTTCTTTGCAAGGCAAACGACCCTAAATCCACACTAGTTCATCATCATCCTCCAAAACACACATCATTAAGTCATCTGCTCAATCAATCAACATGAACGATCAATCGCCATGAACGTATGCATAAAGAAGTGAAAAAATTGATTACTGCTGCGCCCAAAATCTCAGAAGAGGCTTTGAATTAATGAAACTTACCTGTTTCTGTGACTTGCCTCGCAAGAGAAGAGTATTTGGCTCTAGGGTTTTGACAGGAAATGAAGAGCCGTGGCTGTGAATGGCAAATATAAAAGGTTAGATATCATGCTTTTAATATGCCAGAAAGTAGATAGATAAAGGAAAGTCATCTCGAATGAAAGAGGAGGAATATTTTCCGGAGATTTAAAATTTTAAATTTTGCTAATATTTCGCAGAAAACTTTCTGTAACTTATACAAAATCTGGGAAAATGAGGAAAGATTCAAAAGGGAGATAGGGTGCGATTGCGATGGTTCCATCCTCGACATGCATGCCATTTTTACGTATCACAATTATGTTTACAGCTGTGCGTATCTAGAAAAATGAACGACTATATTAAGTATTCAAGAAAACAACTAGAACCAAACACAAGGACTACGCGCACCTCATGCAAGGGAATTTTGAGTAGTTTTAATCGTTCTTTTTCGAGACGCCGTGTAGAGTTTTCCGTTATCTAATTCATGCGAGGCTAACTTACAGGTTTTCTTTGTGGGAAAACCTCTTATTCGATGGTTGCAAGCTATGAACTTGATTATTTATCAACTAAGATGTCCATGCAATTTTTTTGTATCAAATTATGAATCCTAAGATTCTCGTGTGCTAAGGGTCATGCAATATTTGTTGGAACCAAAAAAAAATAAAATATCTTTAATGATAATTTTGAAAATTTATAATAAGTGCACAAAATTAGAGGAAGAAATTGTTCTTAAAATACTTTTTAATGAGTTCAATTTGTACACATCAGTCCTTATATAAAAGTACAATAATTACGCTACATTTAATGATAAAGAAAAACATCCCACACGGTCACTTTCTGAAGGACAAAATGTCAACATCAAAACACAAACATTAAATGAGCCAGAGACCATGAAAAAAAATTGTCTCTTTGCTTTAAAGCCTTCTGCCCACCATAAATCCTGCTGATATTCTTTTATCTTCAATCTTCTTCTGACACCCACCGTAAATCAAGACTTCCAAATTTAGAACCCACTCATTAACGTGCTCAAATCCAACAATTAATTTTATATTATTCAAACTAATATTTTTTATGTTGATAACGATCCTAGAGTGTAACTTAACCATCCAACTAAGATAAGCGAATCACAACACAAAAGTAACAGAGGAATCACAAGCAACACGTTAAAAATAGTAATGAAAGGCAGAAAAAAGGTAAAGTATAGTAAATAACCCCATACAATGTCGGGGAAAGGGGGATTCCCATGACCTAAATTCAAAATTAAATCTAGGCCTAGCTCTAAACCATAGAGTCATTGAGAGATAAACTGCTAAACTCAAAGAGACAACATGCACCGAGCTTAATCTCTAAAAGACATCTAATCAAAGCAAAGCTACTTTTTTATCATTTTCTTTTTTTCCAGTTTTTATTTAAAGGCATGCAAGACTTAAATCTTAAATCTAACTGAACTAAATGCACTAAACTAATCTGACCAGCAAGCACCAATTGTAGTTTTACACTGTTGACTAAACTCCTCCCAGTCTTCTTCCCCCTTCTGTGTTCTTTTCATTCCCCACTTTACCTTTACCAGCCAAAACGTTCTCCTAGTGCAATGCCAGTAGATACAGAGAGAAGAAGAAGAGAAACACCATCCAGCAGTTCAGCTTGCTTGAGAAAGACGAGAAGATTATCGCAGCACAACACTTGGACGACGATAATATCATCCTCGCGGCTGAAAAAATGAGACATTTGTGCACCTGAATGGGAGTAGCTAAGCGATGGGAGACTACCCACAATGGCAGTAACAGGAGCAGACGAGATAAACTAACACAATCAATCTAATCGAGCGCTAATGAGGAGTTGGCCAAGCACTTCACAAGGTCCAAACCGAGGCACATAAAAACGCCGAAGCGAACATGAGCAGGAGCGAGCAACGAAGTTTAGGCCAACATCAGGTGAGGCTCGCGGCTAGAGAAAAAGAGAAGCTTGGTTCCGAAAGTGAACGGGGGAATAACTTTCAAAGAAAAAACATTCGTAACTTTAAAGATTGGACGCCGAACATTGTGGCCGGGGCAAGTGAACTCCGGCTTTGCGCTCAGTCACACAACGAGTGGGCATCGGAACTAACAAAACAGGGCCCGAGTCCTACCTTGAATTGGTGAATGAAGATGGATGAACTCAAACAGATTCTTCACTTTCAAGATCCCACCACCCCTTTTTTTACTCTAACCTCTCCTCTCTTTAAGTCTCCAGCCCCTCCATTTGCTTGCCCGCGTGAAATCCACCGCTCCCCCTTCTGGTTTTTTTTTCTCTGGCGTTTCTTTAAGACTAATATTATGAAAAAAAAACTAAACTTAACTAAATACCTCCCAAATTAATTTTTTTTTATTATAAAAATTTCAAACTGGTATCTATAATAAATTTATTCTTTAATAAATTTCAAAATTTATCGTCAAATTATTAAGTTAAATGGCATATATTAATTTATGGATATTATCGATTTGAGGTTTTCCTTTTTATCGATAGATATAACGATTTGTGATTTTTCATGATACTAATTTAATTTAACAGAAATTAACGGAATGTAAATTCGTCACATGTGTATTAATTTAAAATAAATTTATTATAATTATAATATTTTAAAATTTTTTATGACAAAAAATTAATTTAAAATAAATTTATTATAAATATATTAATTTAGAATTTTTATATTAACTTTTTTTTAATTGCAGCAGCCAGCACGTCCTTTTTTTGTTTTGTCCTTTCAAAACAGCCCTTGGTTAGTCAACAAAGCTAGCTGCATTTCCCTCTATGTCTAGCTCACGACTGCTGTCAATCAGTCCACTTTTGCTTGCCCGTGTGTGCACCTGCAGCTGTTCAGCTTCTTGGGACTGAGTTAGTAGCTGTTCTTGGCTGACATAGCAACAGGTTCTCGCGGGTCTAGTCAACTGTAAATGCTACCGCAATGCAAGCATGTGTCATTGCTTCCACTTTTTACCTTGAAATTACAGCCTGTTGCAGGCCCCATCTTCAGGCCGTTCCAGCTGGAGCTCACCAAGCATCGGCGCCAGTTTTTTTTTTTTTGGTCAGAAGCATTTGGGGCCAGTTTGGGCGGTAAGCATTTTCTCCTCGTTTGGTTCTCTTGCTCAAGTTCACTTCTAGTTCTGTTTAGCTCAATTTCTAGCCTAATTTGGACTAGAGGTTGGCCGGTTCTTTGCTGCTCAAGGTGTGCAAAAATGTGGGGGTGGGTGCTTAGAGCGCGAATGACAACATTTCTCGTATCGATTCTTAGCTTGGTCATTACGACACTAGTTGCATAGGTCATGTTATTCAGTAACTATTTTGAAAGCAAAGCTAGCCGCATCAACCGCTTGCTATTACAACACCAGCCGCATCGATCACACTCGTCTAGTTACTATTTTAGTCAACAAAGGCAGCCATATCGGCTGCTTCCTGTTTTACCTTTGATTCATGACCTTCCGCTGCTCATATTGAAGAATTGACACCACCACCAGACTCGACGCCCTCAAATGAGCCAGATCTTGAAATCTACCGTCTAGGAATTTTTTTTCAGATTTTTATTTTTATCCAGTTAGCTTGAGTTTGAGAGAAGATGTTAGAGACAAGTAGGATAATTCTCTAAGATATTTTCCTATATTAGAGATAATTGGAATATTTATGTTGGTTTTTTTGTATCTCTCTGGATTGCACGTATATCTCCTTTGATTATATATATCTTGATTGATACATATTACTTTAGATAGTCATCTCATAAAGCCTATAAATAGGTTGATGTACTCTTTATTGTGATATCGAAATGTACACAAATTTCATATTTCTATTTTCCGCATTATTATTCTTATCTTGGAATTGTTGGGAGTGCGCAACAGAAGCTCTATGCATTTCCCCTGGGGAGATCACCAAAAGGGAGCCCAAGTCCGAGCCTATTAACCTATCAATTTGAATCCACCTTCACTCAAAAGCTTAAACTGATAAGTGGAGGGAGGTCACATGAATATAAAGAGTATTTAAGACCCATTATCAAGCATTGTCTAATTGTCAAGCGATATGAGACAATACTTTAACACCCCCTCTCACGTGCAAGCCGGATTATGAGTGGCACATGGAATTTGACTAATAGTGGGTGGACGCACATTCGCAAAAGGATAGCACTGGCTTTGATATTATGTTAGAAAGTCCAACCCAAAAGTTTAAGTTAATGAGTTATGAGCCAACTATGATATATTAACTGCTTTACACCACATCACTGTATCAAGACATAAAGTCTGCCATCAGGCCTGCATTATTACATCACAATACCCATCGCCCGAAAATATATCATAATGTTTATTCACGTTGAGACATAAAGTTTGCCATGAATATAAAAAGTATCGAGGATCCGTTGTCAAGCGATGTGGGACAATACTTCAATACGTTCGAATAATGTTTATTCACGTCGGTGTCTTGCATGGCACTCAAAACTTGAATAATCCAAATAGATCAGAATTCGAGGTGATTCTCTCTAACTTTTTTTAATTTTATTTTTGGGATTTTTTTTTTCTATTCTTTTAGTCCCTGATGTGGCACTGACATGGATGCCATATCAACATTTTCTTCCAAGCATTTCAGGAAATTACTAACATTCACAAGAAATCAGGGTTGTGAGTTGATACCCTACCGCGACGAAAGCCGACTTTGTCGCTATGGGCCAAGCAATGGCGATGAAACACAAACTTCGTTGCCATACATAGACCAGCTGCGACGAAACAACATGCATTTCGTCGCTATTGATTCACCCTATAGCGACGAAATATCAGTTTCGTCGCTTCAGAATAGACTTAAGGCTGCAAAATTTTTATTTCGTCGGCGTTGCCTTGATCAACGGCGACGAAACAAAATCAAAAGTTCGTTGCCGTTACACCGAGAAACAGCAACCCATTTCTATTTTCGTCACCTTTGATAAGGCAGGAATTTATCAAACGCAGCAAAACTAACATTCCATCCCATTGCTCCAACCAAGGGCGATAAAATTTAAGCTTCGCTGCATTAGAGTATACCGGATCAGTTCTTTGGCAACGAAAGTGGAAAGTTGTCGCCATAGGTTATGTCTATGGCGACGAAAGTGGATTTTGGTCACGAATATGGTAACGGCCGAAGGCAATGAAAGTAAAATTTCATCGTTGTTTGTTTGAGCAATAGCGATGAACTTTCTTTTCGTTGCCTAGGAAATGAGCAAGGGTGACGAGCAATGTTGGTTCGTCGCCTTAGATCCAAGCAAACGCAACGAAATTAATTTTTATCGCTTTAATATAAATAAACGAGCCTAAGGCGACGAATTCCTCATTTCGTCGCGTAGTATCCATAACTGGGTTTCATAGTTTTCTACTCAATTTTGATGTTAATGAAGCTCCACAATTTTCCACGTATTTATGTATATATCGATAAACTATGCAATTTGGAGAATTTTCTATTTCTATCTTTATAATATATATTGAAAGTTTTAAACTATCAATATAATCACAGAATTAAAAACAATATTAGGGATAAAGAATAATAGAATATAAAAAGAAGTTGACTCAATAATACACTCTAGATGCAATGCAAAGTGAAATTACTCATGTGTAGAAACATGTTGATACGTGTTAAAAGTGTTAACACAAGTTATCGTGCGTCAATGGTGTTAATGAAGCTCGATTGTTTTCCATGTATTTATATTAATGATGAATTATTTATTCTCGACATGAATGCCAATTTTATGTATGACAATTATGTTTTCAACTGGGTATATCTAAAATAGTGAACGATTTTATCAGAATTGAAAAAGTAGAACAGAAGACTTGCACTACGCTCACCATATGCATTTTGCAGAGGGAATCTGAGTAGTTTTGTTTATGTTTTTTTTTTTTTTTTCGTTGTATTATAAAGTTCTATGTTCCCTAGTACATGCGAGGCAAACCGTCGGATTTTCTTTCTGGGAAAACCTCTTACCTGATGGTTGCACGCTACCGTCTTCTGGGCCGAACCGACCTACATATCATAACTATCAAGTTGTAGACCAAAATGTTTGAAACTACCAATTGGGGAACAAATAAGGATAACCTAAACAATGAAAATTCTTCCTTTTCGACAACTTGAATTAAAACCATGTCAACTAACAAAAATGAAAGCTCCGTAACGAGGCACACTAAAAGCAGGTCTTTGATAAACCAACCTCAAAGTAGGAACTAACCCTGGGATTAGATTTCCTCATAGGTCAGCCAGGAGAAAAACCTCTTTTCACATAGATTCGTGAGTTCTGATTCTTCCTTTGAAGGCTTAAGGCAATGAAAAAGAGAATAGGAGCAAGGGTATTTGACTAAGAGACATGCGAGGAACTTATTATAGAGAAAGAGGTGCTTGCCTGTTCTCAAACAAATTTTTTTCTAGTAGCGTATTATCAGCCTAAGCCTGGATTAGATAACTTCTAAAGAGGAGGAGAAAGGGGGCTAGCAAGACAAATTCAATATCTTATCTGATTGCTTAAGGGAAAGAGAGACTGACATAAAGGAATTAAGATTGGCATGGAGAAGGAATCCAACTATCGAGATGCACTCCTACGGGGAACGCTACTCTTTCTATTGACAAGGCGAGCTCTTTAGGAATATTATCAAATGAGTCTATTTACTTAGTTTTCTCAAACAAAAGCAAATGAGAATTCAAGGAGAGGGACCTTAGATCATTGAACTAACAAGATTGATGGGTCAAAAGGCATCGTCCAAAAGTAAAACCACCTAAATGATGATTGGGCCCGTTAGCCACAAAATCAGGCAAACGGAAGGAGCAAATCACAAAAATTGGCAAACGGAACCACCCAATTCTAGGAACAAGCTCGCGGTACATGTTCAGGATCGGAATTTCAGAAAAACCTTTGGCTCTTTGATTGTGTCGCCACGAACTTCAGATAGAATTTCAATGCGATGCCAAGCTATTGCAGAGAACGGAGAAACGCGCCGATGATCCATCTCTCCAAAAGGCAAGAGTAATCAACAAGAGAGATCAAATAACAAACACCTCGGTTCTCCGAGTTCATATAGGCTCGCATGGCTTGTTGTAAAGTCACAACAAGCAAGGTCAGAAGTTTAGCAAACCAAAAGTGAAATGGGCGAGTTCACAAACTAAAGCATATGTAAGACAGATAGCACGTCTAGTTACTAACCCCTAGAAGCAGAAACCGAGTCTTCAAACATCACTAGATAAAGCGGCGGATCAGATGAGGTCATTTATGATCTTCATTTCTTCTTGTTGGTCGGCCTGAGATGCTGCTGCCGCTGCAGTTGCCACTGCTTTTCCCAAACTCAACGGTCCGAAACCTCTCTTCCCGGTGATACTCAGAGTAGCCTCCCTTGTTGCCGATCGTGACGGTGGTGCTCTGCTTGTACTCATCCTTGAATCCGACTCTCCCCGTGGATCTCTCCTTTAATGTATTGCCACTGGCGAAAGTATGCTTTGTGGTCGCGCGCGCATAGTCCCCAGTTAGCTTATCCTGATGCCTGGTCCTTGAACTCCATTCATAGCTAGTCACGGGATGTCGCCCTCCATCAACTCCCGATTGCTTCCCAATGCTTCCAGTCATAGTTTGTTGCGGTCCATCCTGCCCCGGATTCACAATCACATTTCCTGGCACCCCATAGCCCCCAACTTGATGTTCCAGTTCATCATTCAATTCCTCTGACTCCGTTCCTGTCAATATGGAAGCTCGAAATATGAACAGCAACACAGGAAAACCTTCAATTCAAGCAGACATATAGCAAGCAAAAATTCAGTGCTGCTCCTGATGACCACAGTGAACATAGATTTGCACTTGCCTTCATTTTCATCATAAGAGCCCTCATCATCATCCTGCGCTTCATGGTTATCTTCCCTGCCGGTCCCTTCATGGGATTCACTAACATTGTCGTAATCGCTGAATTCTTGCTGCTCTGAATGATCATCTGAACAATAGCCACCGTTGTCTTCCTCTCCCCAACCACCATCTGAATAATAATCACCGTCATCTGAACTATATCCAGCCATCGATGATATCTACAAGACCAATAGTTGCTCAAGGAGAAAGCAGTGTGTGAATCCACAACTATAGAATGCTACATGTGTAATTAACATCATATGAGAAAATAATCGAGACCAAGGAGAGAGTCCAAAATTTCCCATTTCACGTTTGTATTGGACTTTACCACAAGCTACTTAGACAGATAGTGCGTCAAAACAGAACTGAAAAGGCAAAAGAACAATATGTCCTCAAAGTTCAACACTAAATTCAACCTTGGCTTCTTCCTACAGTCTAAACTGAGTAGAAGTTCTGCATCGTATACAATTCTGGAACTTCAGAGTATTTGAGCCCGAACTCAATACACATCTCCATGAGCTTCTAGACCGTGAATTTGGAAGACAGTCTTGTGTTTAACCACATTCCAATACATTAAGTCAAAGAATGTATTCAACCTCCAGCTAAAGTAAAAGGCTCCTAAGTTTACGCTCACGCGGCATGGACCATTGAAACATTCTTTAAAAATACGAATTGAAGAAAATATCTAAAGATTATCGCTACACCGGCTCCATCACATTTTTCGTTACACAAAACCGAAGGTAAGAGCAACAATTCCTTGTACAACAGGATCAGACCAACAGAGGCAAATGCACCTACTTAGAAACCAGGGCAAATGAACGGATTAAAGTGGTATCCTGTTTCGAAAGAAATTACAGTGGTTCAGTATAATCGGACAAAGAAATTGCACGTTGCACCTACTTTTCAAAGGCGAAGAAACGCAACTTTTGATTCAATTCGCTCAACATTCACCTCCCAATTTTTCTTCAATGTTGAAGAATACTCCTCTAGGATATTTTCTTATGTTAAAGATAATAAGGATATTTCATCGGATTCTTCATATGTCTTGGGATCATGCATATAATTCTCTTGATTATGATTGATTATAATTGATATTATGCTTGTCATGTTATCTTTATTATAATATACAGAAATTCCACGATCCTCTTTTCCGCACTATTCTCATTTTTTATAACTTCGATTTCTAACTTCAAGTTCTAACACAATACCCGCTAAATCATTGCCTCATAGCAAGAAGATTTTACGAACTCCAGCATTAACCAATTCATCCTACAAACGAGCATGCCAGTACTTATCCACAAAACAGGTAAAAACCCCCCAAAAAAAAAAAACCATTGAGCAACTTCTCTTCACAGTCGATGAACAGAAAACTATGTCTAGTCAGTCTAACGAGCGACATCTTAAATGCCGGATGCTGTATGAAGTCAGAGGAAATCAAACACGATCAACTTGCAAGACAACCCAGAAACTGAATGCGAGACTAAGTGGTTGTTCATCAACTGAGTGATGTGACTTGCTTCGTCACCTGAGCTTCGCGAAATCGACCGGCGAGAAGAAGAAGGAAGCGTTTGGACTTCAGGGTTTTGAGAGGACTCGAGAACCGTGAGTTTGATCGCGACTTAGGGAATGATCATGGCTTCAGAAATGCTTGCTTTCTGGGAAACTGGAAAGTAACTTGAACAGTACATAAAGATAACTAAAAGTAAAATGATACAACCAATCTCTAAACTTTAATAAGATGTGCATTATCATCTTCTACTTTTCAATTTATTTAATATGATCTTTAATCTGTCAGTAAATATTCAATTTGATCTCTAAATCATGTGAAGATTTTCAATATCATTCTTCTGTTAATTCAAATTAATAGAATCTATTGACGTAGCTCTTCGAATTTGTTAAATTTGAACTATGGGTAAAAAAAAAAGTATTAATACTACGAAAAATATCAAACTGATACGTTTTTGATAAATTTACTCAAAACTGGTACACTTGTAATAATTTTGCCCATTGCTAGTTTTCGTTAAATTTTATCGCTAAATTTCTAAGTTGGACGACATGTGGTAGTTGATGGGTGTGCCGGTTTGGGGTTTTACCCTCTGTTTGTCATAGGTTTACCAGTTTTTGATTTTTTGTAATATTAATTACGAAGGGTAAATTTATCATAAATGTACCAGTTTTGGGTTTTTTGTGGTTAAAAAATTAATTTATGGTAAATTAGTCACAGATTTACCAGTTTGAGAATTTTTGTAGTAAAAAAATTAATTTAAGCTAAATTTATCATAAGTGTACCAGTTTGAGGTTTTTCATGGTATTAATAGTATAAGATAATCCTTACAAAAAAAAAACCCTATAAGATATTTATCTCAAATCAAAAAAGAAAGGAAATAACTACATTGAACATCTTATTGAACAAATTTAAAGTTTTGGGATGATATTACATATTATGCCAAAATTGAGGGATCATTTGTGTTATTTTTCCAACTTAGAATTCAACATTTTTTCTTCTTTCACTTTTTGTTCACGCTCAACTACGTGATTCCACTGTTCTCTCTTACTATTAACACCTATATTTATTTATGCCAAAAGTGACATGTATCGTACTTTTATATTTTCCATTTAATCTTACCAAACTTATTTTTCTAATTGTAAAGCAAAGAGAAAAATATATAAAATTGAACAAAGAAGAAGGACCAAAAAGGTAAAACAAAAAAAAAATCAATTATCCGTTTTCTATTAGTGTGCTTGATAAAATTATTTAATTTTGCTTATACAGCAACAAGCAACCCCATCTTTACACTTCTTTGTGAGAAAATTGAAATGCTTCTCTTTTATTCTTTTATATTTTTAATTCTAAATAAGTTTTGTTTTCATTTATAAAAAATAGAAACCATTCATTTAATGATTTATTTTTAGATTAGGATTTGTATAACACGTGAATATAATGTCAAGTTTTTTTTTATCTCCATGTAATTAAACTTATGGATTTTGTTATTAACTTCTAATGTTGCATAATGGATAAAAATTCATCGCGCTTTCGCATTATGTGTGCATAAAAACCAGTATAAATAAAGCCAGGATTTAATTTCATGTAAATACCGAAAAGTCCAATATAGCCTCCATATACAATGTTTGGTCAAATAGGATAAAATTAGGGAAAATTACCAAAAAATTCGTAAACCTAATAAAATCATAATAAAAAAAATTAGATGATGGAAGTAATGGTTTCTGCTCTACTTCAAGTGCGTCGACATTTTAACGGCACCCTCCGATCTGATAAAAAGAATCACAATCATTTTATGAATTAGTGTCCTATTGGAAAACTTCAAAGTGATGCTTGGAAACATTTTAATAGAGAATTTCCTGGGTTTGACACGGATGCACGCAACGTGAGGTTGGAAACGTCGACTGAGGCTTTTAATGAAAATGTTTGTGAAAGTAAAAACGCGACTGGAAAGAACAAAAGGGATCTTTTTCAATTATCGAATCAAAGAAATATTGAGTTAGAGAATGATCAAGAAGAAAATGAGCCCAGATAACCTTGAATTAGATGCACAAAAACAAGCGAATCTTGGATTTGAATCACTTCTCGCAAACCAAGAAAAAGATATTGAAGAAGATTATGCAAGCTCAGACATGAAAAATCGTAGAAAGAAAAAGCAATATAAGAGCAACAAGGAAGCAAAGCTTGATTTCTTCCTAAAGAGGTTTTTACTTTTCCAATTGAGAGGGAATGGTTCTTAAAATTATGGAATGATCAATAATATCAAAGAATATTGTCTCCTGCTTAGACTGATTGCTATATCCTCTATTCAAAGGGGAGAAACAAGTTTAGATATTCTAATAACTTAAAAGGATTTTAACTCTTTACAAAATCAATGAAAATGGGGATATTAATTATCGAACTAGTTCGTTTGTCTACAAAAAATTATGGGCAATTCGTTATGTATCAAACTCTAAATATGTCATTGGTTCATAAGAGTAAGCCCAAAATTAATAGGAGGTACTGAGAAAGACGCTACATTGTTGAGACTAGTTTGGACAAATCCATTGCAAGACATCAAAGGACAACCGAAAATGGATACAAAAATCATTACGATTCGTTTGTTCCTGGAAAGGTTTTATCCACCAAAGTTCGCAGAGAATCAAAAATTCTAATTCATGTCGATTTGTGGTATGTCAAACTTAGCATGATGTCCCTTATGTGGTCGGCGTCGATTTTTGTTTATGACTTATCGCCTTGGAAGTGCATGAAGTCGCTCCTTAATATGCTAACTATGTTGATTCCTGGGCCTCATGCTCCTGGAAGGGATATAGACGTGCATTTCGAGCCATTATACGACGGGTTAAGGGTTCTTTGGGTGGAGAAATGCGCAACTTATGATCAGGTTGAAGAACGCACTTTTGAAATGCATGCTGCGCTTATTGAGACGGTTCACGATTTTCCCTTATATGGTTCTCGACACCTGAGTTTCTCTGCCGAGTTCGTCATGCATTTTCCAAAGAAAATCATTTCAGGAATCAAGTTCGCCCGTAACAGCAGAGTTGACCCCTGTGAAAAAACAATCAGTTCATATGTGACTCTGCTTTTCTTATTCTCGCTGTGTTCCTTCTGCATGTGCATACTATAAGCATGATAGTTCATTAATAGCTATGGTTCATTTCATGTAGCCCATCCATGCATCTCGTGAAGATTAGCGATCCAATTAGGTGCAATTCGACCTCTAATCGAAAACGTCTGTATCACATCATCCTACGTCCATTTTTTCTACTGCGTTTCTTGTACACTTTTAAGCAAGGGACATTGCAGTATTAGAACCTCGGGCCTGATGGCTAAAATTTTGGTCAACGATTGCCCTGAGTCACAATTAGACTCAATCTTCTCTCCGGCAAATTTGACCTGTCTTTCCCCGATAAATTAAAGGCCCAAATGAACCTAGAAAATTGCAAACCATGTGTCATGACGAGCGTCTTTGAGTTTATTTTCCATCGATATATGGCCCGTGCGCTAGCTCTAAGCATAGCTTCCTAGTTTTTCCTTTTTCCAAGCTGATGTCGGTTGATGCTCCTGAACGAAAACCGGTGATGTGTGGGCTTTGAAAGTGGGCTTCCCGATATCCGTTTGGCGCGAAATTTTAACACAAGCTAGGCTGATATGTTAACTCATCCTCCACAACATTTCAGCTCAATCGGACGAACGAGTGCGTAGTCGCCAAATCCGCGCGACTGCGCAGTATGCCCCTACCAAACCTCAGATGCACATCTTCCATTTTCATTACTCTAATTACCCGCTTAACCCACCTTTTTTAACATCATTAAGCCCTTAAGAATCAGCCATATCCAATCCTAAATAAACTAGAAGACTTGAGTTGAAAGTGGGCCAAATTAGAGACCAAATTAGAGGACCAAACAGGTCCAAAATCCGCAGTTGGAGCAGGCGTGAACAGCATGCAACCAAGGACAACCTCAGCTGATTTTCAGCTGGAAATGTGAAGAGAAAACGTGGAGGGGAGAGGGCTGCAGCTGCTGGATTGACTCGGGATTGATTGGAGTGTGATTGGGGCTGATTTGAGGTGACAATTCAAGCCCAAAAACCAGTGGATACAAGCTGGAACTAAGAAGGAAATACCGACGGGCATAAGCGCGAGCTGGTCGTCCAATGTGACAATGATGTCAGAAAAATGGACACAAAAGCTGCAGCAGCTGGCAAGAGCAGACGGGAGCTTGGGCGTGAGTTTTGGTGGCCTCTTCTTGGTAGGGGTGAACATGACTCCAAGTAGAATCCTGAAATTTGAGAACCGGCTTAATGAGAATACGTAGGTTCTTGATTCTAAAATATGTAGGGTAAGTTTTAAGTTTTAAAAATTGAGAAATTTATTTTGATGGGTAAGTTTTAGGTTCTAGGTAAGTGGAACTTAAAACTTGAAACCTGTCTTCTCGTTATCCTGCAGTATTTCATGGTAGTAGATGTTGAATATATGATTTGGAATCAATAATCTGAGCTTTTATTTTATGACTTGTTAATATTTCATATTTTTCGTATGCCTATATATAAATTATGGTTAGTGAATCATAACAGTAATTGGTGGTTATTAAAGGTGATGATTCACTGTAATTGTTCAATTAATAATACATAGAACCCGAGTAAACTCTGGAACTGACCCTCGAACCTGTGATAGGGTAAATTCCAAGTTCCAAAAAATGAGGAACCTATTATCATGAGCGGAATCTATACAGATCACCCCTGAAACTTCACGCAATGACTTTTCATTTTCGATTCACGGAATGAATATTCTCATTTTAATTATTTTTTATTTTAACCGTAATACCGAAAACATTTTCCGTGAAAAACTAGTCTTTTTCTGGAAAATGATTCTCTTTAATGAATGACAATCTTGTTCAATATTGTTGCATTCATTTTTGTTTTGTTTAACTAAAAATATTTTCGAAATTGAAAAAACACCGAAAATTATGTTAAAAAATATTTTTCCTAGAAATATTTTCCAAAAGGAGAATATTTTTCAAACAACGGTAGATTCTAGGTTCTAGGTTTTTGTATTCTCTTTAATGAATGACAAGTTTATTGTTGCATTCAGGTTTTGTGTTAAAAAAATGGGAAAAAAAAACAGAATCTGTTAAACCCTAGAACCTACGACGGGGTAGATTCTAGGTTCCAGGTTTCGACAGGTAAGTTTTAGGTTTCAAAAAATGAAAACTTGTATCCGAGGGTAAATTCAGTTTTCATATTGAACTTGTAAGGAATCTGAAACCGCTCACCCCTACTTCTTGGCCATTCCCTACTGAAAATACTCTTAATCTTCAAAGTGAACATTGAAGAGCAAAAGTGACAGCAAACCGGACACAAAAACTAGACAAAACCGAATAGAAATAGAAGGGGAGCTTGGACGTGGGCTTTGGAGGAAATTCCCTACCCAAATTTTCTTGAGCCTGAGGGTGAAGGTTAGAGAGCAAAGTGAGAACAAACTGTGGCCAACTAGCCAAGTTTAGAGAGAAAATGAGAGGCCTTTGAGGAATACACTCTCTCTTGACAAAATTTATAGGTGAAATTGGAAATCAAAAACCAAAATCAGAAAGTAATTAAAAATGACAAAAATTCATGACGAAGAACATTTTGGTCCCTATAAGTTAAGGCAACGAAAACATTTCCATCGCCACAGACAACCGACTGGGATGAAATTGCCTTCCGTCGGCTTTAGACAACCTCCGGCCACAAAATCTAGTTTGTCGCTGTAGACAACCTTCGTAGCCGTAGGTGAGACAACAACCAAAAATTTCGTCCCGTTTGAAATGTCTATGGCGACCGTTGTGCGTACGCTCCTCAAGGCTAATCTCGTGAATTAGCGACTCAACCAAGAGGAGAATTACATCTTGCCTCTCAATTTTTGCAATTTGCCCCCTGACTTTCTGAAATTTGTGACAATGTGACCCCGTGTTGACTCCAACCTTTCTCACGTATCTGACCATGTATATAGCTATGAGAGGCAACTTGGTCGTATATTATTTATATATGTGAGGAAAAATATAAAGACTACTGATAAATGTATTTCACAACTGTATATACCGATGTACATTTGGCATTGAATCCTATCAAATTCTTGTTGGAACTATAGTCACATGGTCTTAATCCAAAATATTTCTGAGCTATTCTTTTACCTTTTTTATTTGCACATCCGTATAAGACAAATCATACTGCCGCATGGTCGGAGGTCCAAAACATTAAGGTGAATTGCAAAAATTGAAACGTGGGGAAGCTAAAAAGGGAAGGGCGGTATATTCAATATCAAGATATCAATCGTGTGCCTGCATAGATGGGTGCATGTTTGAGTGTTTGCGCTCGGGCGTGAGGAGAGAGTTCTATCTGCACACGAGACATTGCTTCTAATGCAGAAAAATGTTACAGAAAAGCCAAACTTGCAGCCCATATAGTAAAGGACTACAAGCATTAAATTCCGTTTCAATTTCGGAAGAACTATGAAGGGCAGCTGGCTATCTGATATTATTAGGAATGACTCCTTGAGCACCAGAAACCACAGTGCCCGCATCTCCAGAGTTTATAGACAGAAAACACTGGAAGTCAAGCTAAGAAAGAATATAATGAAAGATGGAAATCATAAAGACTCGTATGAACATCAAGAAGTGAGAAACAAACGCAAACTGTAGGGCAGAAGAAGCAGGACTTTGCAAAGCAAACAGCTTGACAAGGCAAGCATAGTTTAGTCGAACGATCAATTGACCATAGCAGCAGCGAACATACCATGCATGCAAACTACTATTATTTGCTGTACAAGAAAATCTTCATAAAAAGGAATGAAAAATATAAACTTTTGAATCAGTCTGCATTTGCAACACATAAAAATGACATCAAGCTACAACGACAAAATCTTATCCTAAAACATGGGATTAAATTAGATAGGCATGAAATTCGCAGCTATGCCATAAAGAATGACAAAGAACAAAGAACGCCAACGATCTGAAACTTTCAGTGAACAACACTCTTAACCTCCTTCCAACGAACTATCTCACAACCACAGAGAACACAGAAACAGAAGCACCAAAACAACCTCAATAAAAGAAAAACCAGCAAAACAAGCGCGCCATTACAAAGCCAGCAGCCTCAGATCCAATACAGAGTCCACCAAGATTAAGTAAATCAACCAATGGACAAACCCATCCCAAAAAACCCAACCTTTACATTATTATTTCCTTTTCTTTTCTACCGCTCGACCGTGCGTCCAACCGACTCTCCTTTGGTAAGTGGTTGAAACTGATAACTTTGAAGCTGAGAAAAGGCACAATTGGCTTCTATTGGACAGGGAAAATGAAAGCTACTCATTCTAGTAGACTCGCAATTAACTAAGAGATTGCTACTGTGAACATGCTAAAACATACCAGAGGCAGAAGACCATCTCTCCAAGCAGCAGAAAAATATCAATTCTAAGAAACATGCATAAAATGACATCTTTCAAACGAGAACACCAAGTACTAGGAGACATAGATTACTGAAAGGCAGTGTGCACAGTTACATGCATACGGTATTATGTCGATAAGGTGTCTCAATATTGTACATCTGGCTGTCTCGACAAAGAGTAAAAGAACTAAAAAGTAAATGCTCTCCACAAGTTTCAGATCCCAAAAGAAGCTAAAAAATCCACAACCAAAATTACAATAGTTCATGGAACTAGACGACCAGCGCAATGTGACACGTCATACATATGTAAATGCAGTATCCGTAAGGATCTATTCTAGCCAAAGCAAACAGCTGATTCAACAGCACATCACATGATTTCTTGGATCTTGCAAGCCAAATCGTCCCAAAAAATTGCTTATCTACCAAGTGGCCCCTAATTGGAGGAAAGAAGTGGGACTTCTTTATCTCTAATGAACTCAGAAGCAGGAAGAGGCTTAGCTGCTTTGCTTTTGACTTTGGCTTAACTGATATAAAAGGCAAGCTCAACAACAAAATTATTAAAAAAATCCATCATGTCTAAGGGCTCTTTCTTGTTTTAGTACCAAATTAGTTATTGGGCAGTGAAAATTGGAACCTGTGGCATTTCACCTATCAAAGAACATAACCACGCAAAGGTGCTCTCTAAAAGGCTTCTTTAAATTCCAAATACATTTATAAGAGGAGACACAACGCTACAAACTTTTTTGTCCAGAAATAATGGATTGGTTGATGATGATGTTCATGGCACAAGAGTTAAATGATACCATGAAATTCCAATCAAGGATTAGCTTCTTGGATTTTGCATGTTGCAAGTCAAATTGTTCCAACCTGAAGTTTAAAAAAACTCCTAAACAGATCAATCACCGTATAACGCACCTATCACCGTCACTTGAAACTACAAGCAAAATAATAAAGCATGCTTCATATCCTCCATAATGACTGCAATCTTTGGACGATTGCTTGATTCCACAAATTGTGTCTCAATATTCTGCTTCTTGGTACTTTAAAGCTTCCACACAAAAATCAAAATGAGGACATACTTTGGGCGACTGGATTTATACAATAGGGAAATAACCCAAATGGTACACCAAGTGTCGCTTCAAAGAACAATAGGAGAAAGCACAAGACCATATGAAACCTCAGTCCAGAATATGTCAACACCACATCTACATCTCAACTAAAAGTTCTAATGCGCCTCATAGAATAGTTGTCGAGATATCGCTCAATTAGAAGATACCAAAGCAACATGCTGCAGAACATCCTTCACCAGTAATTCCAAGTCAACTGGTTTCGGACTTCTCCAAGGCTGCATCAAATCAGAAAAAGATACATATAAATACATAACAGATATAACATCTTAAGAAGCAACACAGAAAAAATCATGCACGTAACCTCTGGAATGTAGTGCGTGAGCAAGAGAGTTATGTTTGTACACATGCAAATGTGTGAGGGTGTGCATGTGCCTGAGAGAGAGAGAGAGAGAGAGAGAGAGAGAGAGAGAGAGAGAGAGAGATATTACTATTGTAGTTCAAAAGCTTCTCAATGAGGTCAACATGAGTCATCAGCATTCGCCTACAGCAATACCGGACCAATCCCAATGCATCAAGAGCATCTCTGCATGCCAATACACCAAACTTTCAAGACTGGAAAATCCTTCACAAAATTTATTGCTGCATTCACTACAAGCATTCGAAACTCATATCGTAATCGAGGAACAAAACCATCTGTACAGAAGCAAAGACATCTACAAACCAGAAATAGAGAAATCTCACCCACTCCGGACTCTGAACCACTTCTAACTGCATTTTTACTGAGTGCCAACAACAAATGGCCATTCTGACCAAATAAAGTTCCTTTCTTCGATCTCTTAACCATATCTATTACCCTTCTAAAACTAGTGGCAAACACTGAAAAATCCAGACAACCTTGTCGAAGAAACAACCATAAGGTAACTAAATCATCATGCTTATTCATGACAGATCATAGAACCTAACGAAGAAAGTTCCTAAAAGTTCTAAGCATCACCTCTGGTCCTGCTTTCACTATATATATAATATGTATAGCTCTCCTATCACATACTCACAGATTGTACCATCAAAATCAAATAATCACAACAATATGAAACTTTCGAGCTTCAATAACATAAAAAACAAGTAGCAAAAGAAAACGAAATTGAATGAGAGCATCACCCTTCCGGATAATCAGCCTGGAGGAGATCGAGATACTGGTCCCACTTGTTTCCAATCACCTGAAACCAGCAGCAACCATAAGCACATAACCCACTCGAGCATACATCACAGCAGAAAACAGAACCCTTCAAGGTCTATGCCAAATAGTGTCAAAAACACAAACTTCGTAAAACCATCCCACAAAAACAAGAAAGCATGTAACCTCTCCAGCATATCACAGCACCTAACAGAAACCTCAAAGGTCTATACAATATAGAGCGTCAAAAACACAAACTTTGCAAAACCATCCCACGAAAACAAGAAAGCGCATAACCCACTCGAGCATATACCGCAGCAGAAAACAGAACCCTTAAAGGTCTCTACAAAATAGAGCGTCAAAAACACAAACTTTGTAAAACCATCCCACGAAAAGCACGAAAGCACATAACCTCTCCAGCACATCACAGCAGACAACAGAACCCTTTAAGGTCTATACAAAATAGACGGTCAAAGACACAAGCTTTGCAAAAAAAAATCATCCCACAAAAAAAAAGAAAGGCAACAGATTTCGCGGACGAGGAACGAACGCGAAGTCCCACGGAGAGCTGCAATACCTTACCGCAGGTGAAGCAGCGGACGGGGATAATCATCTTCGCCGGCGATACCCTTTGTCCGTCTCTCTCTGTCTCTCTTTCTCTCTGACGACGTTTTAAGACCACCGACAAGAACAGAGAGAGAGAAAAGGAAACAGGGGTTAGGGTTCTTCTCCTGTTTGGTTGCGGACCGGGCCGGGCCGGGCCGGGCTTGTGTTTATTATTGCTTTTTCATTCTTCCATTAAATCGATTTGTTTATTTCAGTTGGTGCAATTTTCTCTGTTGCACTTAATTTATTTGATGAAATTATTTTTTTATAGGTTGTTCTACGAAGTGAAAACAAGCCGTGGTTTGGCCTATCAATAATTTATATGTTGAATCGCTATGTTCGGCCCTTTCCTTTTCACTTTAATTTTTCGGTTGAGCTACGGGTTGGAAAGCTTTCTTTACTTTGAGAAAGAATGGCCGATTGTTGCTACATAATATTATTTAATCGAAAACAAAAATCACATCTCGCATATGAGTGATACCAACAAACATCGAGATTTTAGCAAGATCTCTTCCTAAGAACTCAATTATTAGTAAGATTTTAAATCCTAAAAAAAAAAGAGAGAATTTTCCTTTTTAAAAAAAAAAATCCAACCCCGGTCGTCCGATGCAGAAACTGTGCTCATGATGCTCGAAACTTCACTCGTGGTGGTTAGAACGTCGTTCTTGGCGAATGCAGGGTCTGTCATCAGTGGGGACGAGAGACTTTAAGCGGAGAATATAAGATGTATGAAGCAGAGAAGATAAATCGACGGCACGTGATTTTTCTAGTTTCATAATAATTTCTAATGTTCTATTACTTCCCTTTGATATCTCCATTAGTTTTGATCACTTGAGATAGGACGGACTCGCAGAAGATCTTTACCACGCGATACTTCTTCTGCATTCACTCAGAGAACTCATTAAATACTTTAACAAGATTTTATGATCACCGAAATGATTTCATAGATTTCACCATTGGTTTTTGAATTATCCAACACGTATAAGATTAATATAAAATGCATGTACATGTGACCGGTTGATCGGTCCCTTGTCAGATTACTGAAGACCCCATGCTTTGTCTTTGGTGGTTTTGCATTTTTGGGATGAGAGGAGGGATGCACCGTTCACCGTGTGCCTCATTAAAATTGGTGAATCCCATCAAATTTAACGAGAATCATCAAAGCCATATTTTTTCTCAGATCTCATAAAACTGGTGAATGCCATAAAATTTAACGAGAGCCATTAAAGCCAGATTTTCTCTTAGATCTCATAAAAATAGTCAAAGCATTTACTCCTATAATATGGGAAAATGGGTGTATAAAGTGTTGTGCATCATTAAAACTGGTGAATCCCATCAAATTCAACGAGAGTCATTATAGCCAGATTTTCTCTTAGATCTCATAAAAGTAGTCAAGGCATTTACTGCGTGTAATTATGCGAAAATGGGTATAAAAAGGGTTGTGCTTGCTACAACACTTCATACAATTTCCATCTTGCTTTATTACAAAGAAGGTCAGAAGCATGGAGACAAAAAAAAGCACCATTGCCCAAAACTACCCTCGAATGCTGCACCATTACCCACCTTGCGGCCTTTGATGATCGCGGATGAAAATAATATAAAAATATTATTAAAGTTGTCACCCTGTCCACGCTTGGCAAATTCCGCCAAAATTGATTAGAAGGACTAAATTGACTTTATATGAATTGACATCAATTTAAAAGGTTTATGACTTAATTGTCCCTTTTTTAGGACATTTTAGGACTAAATTTATTGAGGACTTTTTTTGACTTTCCCTAGTCCCTTTTTTCATTTTTATATTTATATTTCTAGCATACACTTTGTTAATTTACATCAATGCTTTTCATAATTCGAGCCGTTATTTATTTGGACATTCGAGCATGTGAAATTTAGTAGCATGCATGGACGACAATGCATGCAATACTAGTTGAGTTTCGACGGCATAATCTGAGGTCGAGGTTGACAGAGGATTGATTGCAGTGCTTGTAGGGGGTAAAGTCAAGTGGCCCGAGTTGATGGGATAGAGCGGAGATAACGCAAAGAAGGCAATCGAGAAGGACAATCCATACGTGACGGCCATGCTGATACCAATGGGAAAAGAACCTGAGGGCGATTTTTGCTGTAACCGAGTATATGTTTGGATTAATGAATTTGGCCTTGTCTGTAAGATACCAGAGGTTGGCTGAGGGGGTCTTAATGCGAACCCAAGTAAAATAGGTCATGAAGCTATTCGATATAATAAAATGAAACGAATAATCATTTGATGTGGCCCTGTTCATTTTTCAAAGATTGTGAGAGATTTTAATAATTTCGTTTGATTGTTTTGTTAACTTTTGAATTATGACTCTATCTATGATTTAAAAATGATTAATAAAAGTTGACCTCAATAACTTGACTAGGATTTCATTGAATTTTACGTGAAAAATTTGAGGTTGAACTAGTCTTTCAAATTTGCGTTATATATGGTAGAAATGGATTAGAAGTGATGATTCAAACATATCACAAGCGGGCACGGGAGTGGTGTGGATCCTCCCAAAGCACAAAGCAGGTTGGCACTCTTGCTAGTACAGCAAGAGTGCAATCTTTTGTGGCTTATTCGAACTTAGAGATCAGAACAGGTGAAGAGGAAACAAGAAAGCAAATCAAGAAACAGATCATTTAGTCGTCGCTCTTCTGCACTGAGTTGCTGCATTCATCTTGTCAAGGCAAGTCCGATTCGGCAGTAGGCGCTCAAATGCCCATTACGACCATACTATCTCGACGCAGTAGGTTTTGTTTGCAGATTAACCACGGAAGAAGAGGTGATACAAAGAACAGGACACAGCCAATACAAACCAAAAAGCTAGTGCAACACTCTCTTCCATACCAATTGACAGTTCTGGACCAAATATCTTCCCGTTCGAGGATCAATATACCTGAGGATACAGACTAGAATAATTGAAGTTCAGTATTCGAAAACAAGTGTTCGACAATGCAGCTGAACCTGAAAGTGCAAAAGAGGGTGTATGAACTAGAAATCTCTTTTGCCAGAAATCAATGCTTCTTCCTCTTATATCTGGGGTGAAAATCGTAAACTTGAGAGCTGATATTGAACCTTTGATACCATAAGTTGTAGGTGATGGCAAAGATTTCTTCCTATGGTTTGATTCTGGGCATCCTGTGGGGCTATCTTGCTCGATAGGTTCTCTGCTAGAGTTGTCCATACTTAGGGCTTATCTCTGCAAGTTACAGTAGCAGAAGTTATTGAGGATGGAAGGTGGAATTGAGCAGCTGCTAGATTAGATGATATGTTATCGATTCAATCAGCATTTGATGGGCTTATTTCTCCTAACGCAGAGCAAGCAGATATTTAAGGAGCTATGGAAGGAAACTCCTTCAAAGCAATTTCTCAGTCAACAGAGCATGGAGTTCTTTTAGAGCTAGAGCAAGCAGAGTATTTTGGCAGTATACTGATTTGTTTTTTTTTTTGGTCGGATCAGTATACTGATTTTGCTGGCTTGCTATTTGAACAAGCTCTCAACTAAGGATAGGATGATATTCGTGTGCCGTTGCTGTGCCGTTGCTGTCAACGATATTTATGTGATGTGGGTTGCTGGTGTTGAATCAAAGAATCAATTGTTTATGGAGTGTAAATTGCTAAGGAGGTCTGGAGCAAGATGGAGATGTGGGATATATAGAGGCCTTGCTCAACTGGGATTCTGAGTTGCAATGGGCATGTAATACTTGGAAAAGGCAAATTTCTTCCCTGTCTCATCTTCAAGGTTGCCTGGAGTGCAGTTTTCCTCTCAGCAAATAGCCATTTGTAGGAGCTGGAGGTTGATGCCATACAAGATTTGTCGCATTTTGAACATTTTCTCTAGCAGAGATCCTCTGCTTTGGTTTATGAAGTCAATAAAACTCACTACTTACCCAGCCAAAACAACAACAAAAAAATCTTTGATGCTTTTATTCGACAGATCAAGGCTCAACTCAGCCACGTCTCGTCTCTTGATGAATTTTGGCCCCAATAAACAGATCGAAAGGTTACTAAATGTGAACAGGAAACTTAACAAAATCCTAAATGTCTAGCAAAAATCTCTTGCTGGAGCCGAATATCCTATTTTTCAACACCATCAGTCCGTCAGCTCAAAGAAAAAATAAGGATGGGTAAGATAAATCAGAGAAGATACTCTTGAAAGGGATTTTGCTCAACTACAAGACTATAGAACTGCATCAGCTAATGATCATCTTATTGAGGAATTCGGCTTGCTCCGGGAAATACTCCAGCAATTCATCCTTGGTGACCCAAACAAAATCCTTGCACTTCTGAATGTTAAACTTGTTTGTTGCAATAACTTGAGACTTAAAGAAGAATCTCTGAAAAAGATGGAAGAATCAGCAAACCGAAGGCTAAGTAATCTATTTCAAGTTCTTCCAGAACAAGGACAGTATATCATTTCTACAGCAGAAACGGACTATATAACATACATATAGATATTCCGTTGTGATAAATTTGTGTGCATTGTTCATCTGATGAACTAAAGTCATACCTTAAGAGATGGCACTTCCACTGAATCTTCTGTTCGCTGTATGACTGTATGACCCATAGGAGCATTTCCAACAAAATAAGTATGTGACAGATCTCCTAAGACAGATTCCAGTGCTGACTCTGCACACTGGAGAAATGAGCCACTGTGAGAGAAGGGAAGATAAGTGAGGAAGAAATGTAGATGATGCAAATTTTGGTCACCACCTTGCGCAATGTCTCCTCAGTTTCATAAACCTTTTCAGGAAAATGCCAGGCGGGATCACCAGCAGGAGAACCGTACGCATTACCATAAAGAAGAAGATACAATCTCCTGTCTAGCGCTCTTTGTAAAGACCTATTATACATTTAAACAGACACGTGCCATAAGAGGGCATGCAAAATAAGTAGATCCCAAAATGCCTATTATATCATCATATAACTGATTCTAACAGTAAACATTCTTTGATCTCAGAATATAAGATCCAAACTAGTTAATGAACCCAAAACTGGAAATAAAAGGAACACCCATCGCATTGTTTGTCATATTCAACTTATTATCAATACCAACCTCTCATCACAGAACATTAAGTACGACCAAATTGGACCACATTTTTTTACAACAGAACATATTTGCTTGTTTTTTATCACCAAAGAGTTTGCAATGTCTGAAGAAAACCAGCAAATTGGGAATTCGTGCAGACAATTCCCGTGTAGTTCACAATATATAAATTCATTATCAAAGAAACAATCCCCTGTACAAGAGTATTTATCTCCATTTTACACAGCTGTAATGCAGAAAGGAGTTTCAAATAGGAATCCTAGTACCACGTGTAGGCTATCCCAAACGGGATATTAATTTAGAGGTCTATCATGATCCACAAAAGCAAAGAAGGCCCAAAAGAATTGGAGACAAATATTGAGGAATGCCACTCAAAGAAACAAAATAAAAGATATCCAAGAAAAGCAACACGGACTATTCTACTCCAACAAAAACCAGTAACAGCATCAAACATGCACCGCATAGGAATCTCCATACTTTCTATCATTTGTTTTGTCAGCTTCAGTGATCCGAGGAGCTGGTACATAGTCAATCTGGTAATCACCTTTTCCCCTAGTTGAAAGAAGAGGACAAAGTTTGTGAATTGAAAATTGATTGATCGTTCAATAATATGTGAGAGAGAGAGAGAGAGAGAGAAATGATAAACAAAAGAAAAAATAAGAATGTAATCTTCCAAGCAACTAATGCGTTCGATTCAGATACCACAACCATGATTAAATCAAATGACCCAGAGAGAGAACGGGCCACTATCTGTGATCATGTGGTAAAACATTGAACAATTAGCAAACCCACATATTAATGGAAAAAAGAAAGTACATGACAATTTAGCTTCAGGCCTTACAATAGAGACTGAAAAAGACAAATAATAGATAAAGAGAACTTGCCACTCAACTTTCGAAATAAATTTATGCCGATTAGCTTCAAGCCTCACGACAGGGGTCAAAATGACATAAAATAGGTCAAGAGAGATTGGCACTCACAGAGTTCAAGATAATCACAATTTGCGTCAATGACTAGTCTCTTAAGTCTTCTAAGGGGAGCATGAATAAAAAGGAGGATTTGGAAATTCTCTTAACAGTAGCATTTGATGCAATTATTACTGGACCACAGTTTCAGCTCCATGTATTCACCATAGTTCTACTTTACAGCATCTCCTCATTAGGGGGGTGTGGGCAATTCTGTAACCATAGATTGAGCTTGCTCAAACAATTAGATATTTCTTTATTTATTTAGCAAGCCTCTGCAGTAATTTTCTTTTGAAAATATAATTAAACGATGTAAAAGCACCACTAAAGAAAATTATATACTTAAAAAAAGCATGAATAGTAGAAATATCAAATGAAAGTGCGTCAACTGTCACCAAGACTAAATACCTCGAACTAATTCATTAAAAGTTTATGCATGTTGAGGAGGCAATGTTTTACAAGATTAACGATATCAGCATATTGGTTTGAAGTTGAAGCCCAAAGATACCGAACAAGAAGTCAGTTCACCAGACAACTAACACTATCCAAGCTAGGTCTCAGAGACATTATACGGATAACATAGACGAAGATGTTGATTTCACAAACACAGATAAGACTTTAGATACCAAAAAAAGGGCATATGAATGACAAGCAACAAACACAATGTCAAAATAATTCACTTAGATAGGTGCACATCAGATTAAAGTCAATGGAAGTAACGAGAAACAATTGCCAATTTGCCATTACACCAGGAATTAGCAAGCCAGAACTAATTACTAACAAGACAACACTAGGTCGAAATGATTCAATCAATGTATAAAGAAATGTACCTGGCATTAGACTTGTCTAGAAACTCATCTGGGTATCTCCTCCGATACTGCTGACGCCAACGAAATCTAAGCACAAATGAAAAAAAAGCAAAACCAACATATATTATTAGCAAATATTTTTCATTCCAGTCACCAGCCCATCTTAATGATTCAGACCCCGGTCCCCAAACTCAAGTCTCCCAACGAATTTGTCCCAAAAGCGAAAACCCCTAATTAGCACCCACCAGGAGCCGTGTGAATCCATTTTTTCTCAGCTTAAAGTAAGAATGAATAAGGAAATGTCGAATCTTCACTCTCTAAAAGCTACAAATCACGAGAAATTGGAATTTAGCTTCAAAATGCTAAGGTAAAATTCAATATGTTAGTCTCGAAATAAATCCCCGGCAATCTTGGAGCCGATTGAGATGACCATCAGTTCATTTGCAAGTAAAGAAGAAAGGAGCATTTAGCTGAACCAACCCTCCGCCAAAATACTTCATTTTCAGAAGAAAACGAATTCAAAAGACTACCCAGTTGACAAAATGGCTCTCCTACTGCGAGCATCATCCCTCAGCTCCGAAACAGAGCAAAGTAAGTGTAGTGACTCACGAGAACTCCTGAAATGCGTACACCACGGGGTCCATCTTCGGGACGACGACGGGCAACCTCTCGAACAGCACGGACGCGACGATCTTCTCGGGCTTGGTGCAGAACCCACGCGCCGGCCGAGCCAGCGCCGACAGCGACCGCTGCATCTTCTCCCCCTTCCCTTCGCCTCTGGATCCAGCAACACCGCATAAAAACAGGCATCAGACGAAAACGCCGACAGGAACAAAGAAGGAGACGAAGAACATCCTCGCACGAACACATACATAGGAGATATCAGAGAGAGCGAGAGAGAGAGAGAAACCCGGCGACTTCCTCGGCGGATGCTAAAACCCTTCGGGACGGCGCCGGCCGCAAGCTTCAGCTCAGAGGAGAGGCTGGGCCGCCAAGCGTTTGCCGGTCGTCGCTGCTCTGATGGCTCTGCGTAGTCCGCCGGTTTTTGTGGCCAAATTGGGCCGGGCCGGAGAGCCCAAAAGCCTGAATTAGCTCTGCCCGACCCGAGATACTATTGAAAATAACTACATACGTATATACATACATTATATAGGGCTAATTAAAAAAAAAACACCGACTTTATCTTGAGTGACAATTCTAATCCGAGTTTTTTTTTTATCTCAATAAAGAGCATCAAGCTTTTTACTCGAGTCCTAAATCTACCCCTATAATGTGAAATTTTCAAATTGTTCGGGCCAGATTTTAGATTAAAGTGAAAATTGGTGATTTTTATGAGACAGAAAAAAGTTTAAGTCAGAATTGTCACTTGAGGTAGAGTTGGTGCTCTTTTTTGAATTAATGTATGTATATATATATACATATACATAAAAAAAACAATATGTAATTCAAGAACTACGAAATGAATTTAGTCACACCTCTCCATGGATTTTGATAAACTAACTTAATATCTCTGACATTACGCTCGTATACCACCTCATTTTATTTTTCCCCTTTGAGCTACTCGCTTATATCTCCTTAAATTATGTAAATTGTAAGAAATTTTATAACAAGGGAAATTATGTACATTTCATATTATATCCCGATTAAAAATCTAGACGACCAAACACGGTCTAAATGTTTTCATAAGGATATCTAGACTTGTACTTATATCAATCGAATCTTTGTTCCTGACTTTTTAAAATGATAAAATTTTTAAGGTTTTGAAATTTGTACTTTCTTAATTAAATTTAATTGATATATATTTTTTTTAATTTTGTAAAAATATTAAATTTTTGGATCATTAATTGTAGAGCTTGAAAACACACAGATTTAATTAAATTTAATTAAGAAAACACGAAACGTATCAGATAAATTAATATTGAGAACGAATCAATACAACTACCTATAAGAGAGAGAGAGAGAGAGAGAGAGAGAGAGAGAGAGAGAGAGAGAGAGAGAGAGAGAGAGAGAGAGAGAGAGAGAGAGAGAGGGGTGTTGGACGTCATAGTAGCTAAAGAAATCTTCTTCTTCTTTTGAAATTGGAGTAGCAAGATTGTCGTCTCAAACCTATTGATAAACAAGTAGGGGTAAGCGGTTTCTTGATTTCTTACAGATTCCACCTAAAACTTGGAACCTATCCTCGGATATAGGTTTTTATTTTTGGAATCTGAAACATACCCATCGAAATATGGAACCTATAATCTACCCCCACACACACCTATTCTGAGTTTTTAGGTTTGGTTCTAGGGTTTAACATGTTCTTTTTTTTTTATTTCATTTTTAGTTAAACAAAACGAAAATGAACGTAACAATATTGAGCAAGACTTGTTATTTATCAAAAAGAATATAAAAGACTAGTTTTCTTGGCATTACGATTCAAATAAATACAATTAAAATGAGAAGTTATTATGTGAATCGATACTAGGGGTGAGCGATTTTATGTTTCGTACAGTCCACTTAGAACTTACCAATGAGAATATGTTCATCATTTTTTGGAACTCGAAACCTATTCTATCACAGGTTTTAAGGTCTACCTAAATTTCATTTGTATTATTAATTGAATAATTGCAGTGAATTATCAAATTTAATGACCACCACTTGTTGCTATTATCCATTGACCATAACTTATATTTAGATATTAGCAAAATATGAAATATTAACAAGTCATAAAATGAAAGCTCATATTAATGGTTCCAGATTATACACTCATCATTTAATGCCAAGAAACACCGTGGGATCACGTGAAAACGTAGACCAAGAAAAAACACAATAAACTTGTTTGAGTTTCAGGGTTCCAAATTCCAAATTCCATTACTTAAAACTTGGAACCTACTTGTCAAAATAAGTTCCTTAATTTTTTGGAACTTGGAACCTACTATACATACCTTGGAACCTGGAACTTACGGGTTCATACTTTAGAACCTAAAACTTGAGAACCTGACTAGTAGAAACCTGTAGGTTTCAGGTTCTAGGTTCAACCTTGAAACCATGCTCACCCTTATAAACAAGAGAAATGATGAGAAATGCATATGTGCGGCAACTGAACTTTCACGATTGTAGATTCATTCATGATTGTATAATCATATTCACTCGTATCATAATACCCACTTTTTAAAACTCTCCCACTGTCAAGTTTCATTCACGAAACTATGATTATAATCTTGGGTTGATACTATGAAAAACCCCAAATTGATATATATATGACAAACTTAATTAAAATTAATTTTTGACTATCAAAACCCCAAACTAATTTCAAATTTACCCTAAACTAATTTGTTGATTACCAAAAATCTCAAACTGGTACATTTGTGACAAATTTACCTTTTGTTAAATTGGAATAATACCACGAAAAATTACAAATCGATACACCGTAAATCTCCAAACCGGTATACTTGTTAACTACCAACGTGTCATCCAACTCAAAAATTTGATGGTAAAATTTAACAGAAACTAACAGATGGTAAAATTATCACAGATATACCAGTTTAGGATTTTTTGTGGTAAAAAAATTAATTTGTGGTAAATTTGCCATATGTATACAAGTTAGGGTTTTTCATGGTATTAATCATATAATCTTTGTATGATAAATGATAGCCTAATGATTAGGGAGAAGTACTATCCCTATTGTCCTTGTCCTGTATGTGGAATTTAATCCTAGAGAAAATTATCAAAAAAGTCATAAACCTACAACATATGTGTCAATTTAATCCTAAACTGTTTAATTTGACCAACCGAATCCTAAACCTTTTGACAATTTGTCAATGTAATTCATCCGATCAATTTTGGTTGGAAATCGCTCACGTGGATCTGTTGGTCCATCCTACATGGTATGTCGGGTTGACGACGGGAAATTTTTTTTAAATTTTTAAATATTTTTTTTTTATTTTTTTTTTATTTTATCTTTTCTTTCTTTCTCTCTTCCTTCTTTTCTTTTTAGTTTTTCACTTTGTTGGTAAGGGTTCTTTGGAGCTCACGCCCTTTGGGCAAGGACTAAGAATCCCTCGGCCGGTTGCCGGCAATCCCTCGCCCGGCCGCCTAGATCCGGGGAGGCCATAGTGGTCATGGGGAGCTTCACCAGCTGTGGGTGAGGCTGCCTTCACCAATGGACGGCAAGGCTGGCCTCGCTCGTGGCTGGGTGAGGACTTCACGGCCCTCACCCAGTGGCCGATGAGCTCCGGCGACCCTTGCTAGCCATGGTGAAAAATAAAAAAGAAAAGAAGGAAAAAGAGAAAGAATAAACAAAAAGAAAAATAAAAAAGTGTTAATAAAAAATAGAAAAATAGTAAAAAATAAAATTGTTCATGTCGGCGTTGGTCATGTCATCATGCGAGATTTATCAACGTTTATATATGCAAATTCCCGAGGCAAAATTGGCCAGATGAACTATATTGGTAAATTGTTAAAATGTTTAGGATTCAATTGCTCAAATTAAAAAATTTAGGATTGAAGTGATAAAAATGCAATAAGTTTATGATGTTTTTGGTAATTATCCCTTGAAATTAAAATGAAAGTCACTTATTCCAATACAACACATGCATTAATTGGCACAGAATATTATTGCAATCTAACTTAGTATGTCCTCCTCCTCCTCCTCCTCCTTCCCTATCACAAAACCCTAAACCTCTCAATATTATTATTCCAATACAACACATGCATTCACGGCTTAATCTCTACTAGGAGCAGACTACTCCACGTCCATTACTTAAGTTGTTTGTAATTGTCATTCGCATAAACATTAAACTTAATTTGTTTGATCTTTCCCAACGTTTATGGAAAGACCTTTCATCATCGCTACTCTCATCAATGATAGAAATCAGTTCTTCAACTTGAAATGCTAAATCAAGATCCAGAACACCTAAGTCAAACTGGACTTGTTCTCTCCAATTAGAGAATTTCATTTCATTGAATAAAGGAACAGATGAAGCATGTGAATGAAGATAAATAGGTACAAATGCTGCAAATATGTAAGACAACACTCATACATTAGTGCTTTGAGAATATCATATAATTAGATTCAAATTAAACAATACGTGTACATTATAGTTCTCTTTTGGGTGATCCTACAATATACATTAAACCATAATGATTCTAATAAATTTTATTTGGTAATTATAAATACACCTCATTAAAATTTATTTGCTATCTTTGGATATACAAACAAATCTAACAAGATATATAATTACCAACTATTACGTTGATGAATTATAAGAAATTAATTAACCTTTGAGTGAATCCCTAAGTTCTTAGAAATAAATGAACTACAATATATCCATGACACCAATAAGGATATGTAATAAATCAATTTCTTTCATAGCATCAATTAATCATGGATAAATGAAACATTATTTAATTTTAAAAATTCAAGAGACCTTAAGGTTCGATCATTTTGGTGACTAACAAATCATTCATAATTGAATTTTTCGATTGCAATACACAATAATTGTTTCATAATTTGATTATCTCTAAACTTTAAGATTTAATCACTTTGGTGATAAAATCATCAAAAAGGTATGAGAGTCAAATTATACATTATGATTCCTCAAGAATACATATGTGTGTGTGTGTGTGTTAATTCATATATAAATATATGAATACATATAGCAAAACAATTAACGTGTTGTAAAACATGAAAAAAATTTTATACACCAAGAGCATTAAATCCAAACACGAATTTACATGTGATTTCATTAAGCAAGTATTTGTATTAATCAATTTGATGTGTACATATCTTTAACAAGCATTAATGAAACCATATATTTTAATAATTAGAAAAATCATGAGATCTTAAACCATGCCCTAATACCAACTGTTGGTGATAATGTAATCGATAAAGCAGAAATTCATAATCAAAGAATATTAGATCTTCATGATTTATTCACAACAAGAGGGATGAAGACACACACCTTTATCCATAGCAATAATTTTGAGAAAATGATTGTTACAGAAATAGGAGAAACGAGAAAATCCGATTTCTCTCCCTTAACCCACTTTTTCTTGATATATTTTATCTTATGCACGATAGAATACAACTTTCGTTGCCTGTGTGGGTGGAGAGAGGACCAAGCTCCTTTTATAAGCTATCAATAATAAGTGCCTTCAATCAAAGCACATAAAATACTCTATCGTCATAAAAGTTGCAACTTCTCATATTCTATCTTCATTAAAAAAATTGCAACTTTTCATAGCCAATACGTTTTTTACCATTTAAATAATTATTAAACATTAATAATATCATGGGGCCATAATTATTCTTACACTGAGTGTATTTGTTCAAAGTAAATACCATTTTGTTAGTGATTTTGGTGAAGTTAATAGTTTTGAAGTTAAAAAAAAAAAAAAAAGAGGAAAACATAGAAACTCCATGGACGATCTTCGATCCTTGTCAAATCCCAAACCATGGACATTCTCTAATTCTTTATCAAACAGGAGACGTTCTCTGATTTCCTTGATCAAAATCTTGCTTTGATCTCCACCTTTTGCGAAAAATACTCATCACTGACCTCTCTCTCGTCCTCCTTCCACTCTCTAACCTCACTCACCTGTTCTCACACTTGACTCCTTTTCCTCCTCCACCGTATCCATCACTTGCCATTTTCGCCGCTAACTACAACGACATGCTCAAGAACTTTAGAATCTGTATCTATGGTGCCCATAGGACCTTCAAGTTCAAATTGGAAGCTGAATTGCTCTTTCTCGGTTCCCTCCTCGAAAGCCCCTTCGTCATCGAGAACCCTAGCGAGGACCACCTCTTCTTCATCCCCTTCGACGGCGACCTCTCCAAGTACTCAGTAGGTTGCATTATTCGGGACATGAGCGCGGACCTCCGCTACTAGAATTGCAAGCTCATGACTGACCACTTCTACACTTCCTATGCCTACTACCCTCTAAATCTCACCTAATAGTCGCAAGCAAGGGAAAGATTAGAGAATATGAACCAGGTGCAGCGGCCCTTGACGACGACCTAAGTGGAGACCCTTGGCGCATGATTTTGGGCGAGAACCCATAATTCTCCGATGAATAGTGGCCGAGAGAGGGCAAGATCGGAATTTGGAAAAAAAGTGGGGCCAATTTTGAAAGGAAAAAAATTCATTAACCTTGAAAGTTGTCTTCCGAAAATTTTGAAAGCCCAAGTTGCCTAGGGTTTTCGGCTTTGCCATTGATGGAATTTTCCCAGGGTGGTCCAATTTTTTTTTACCAAATATCCTAACTTTTTCACAAGCGACTTAAGGAAACCAACCAAATGCACCCTAAAGCACATATATCTCTACAAAGCAATATTCCATACAATGAATCAATATTTTGCTACATAAAAATATTGGAGAAAAAAATAATTAGGTTATATCTTAGTCATTGCATTTTTTTTGTCTAGCTTTATTATCAATAAAAATGATATATCTATTGACAACGGTAATTTTTTAATGGGTTAATACCATGAAAAATCTCAATTCGGTACAAATTTACCCTAAACCGGTAAAATTTACCCAAAACTAATTTTTAACCACCAAAACCCTAAACTAAATATATATTTTGTGATAATTTTACCCTCTGTTAGTTTTTGTTAAATTTTACTGTCAAATTATTTTGTTAAATGACACGCGTGTGTACGGTTGATGGTAAAAAAATTAGTTTGGGCTAATGTCTTAATTTTAAGTTTTACCCTCCGTTTTTCATAGGAAATGAAAAAAAAGAAAAAAACACAAAAAAAAAGAAAAAGAAATACTAGTTTGTGATTTTTCGTAGTATTAATCCAATTTATTATTTCTCAAGGTAAATTTGTCACAAGTGTGAGGTAAAAAAATTAGTTTGAGGTAAATTTATCACAATTGTACCAGTTTTAGGTTTTTTATGTTAAAAAAATTAGTTTGGGCTAAATTTATCATAAGTGCACACGAACCAATTTTTTTTTTTTTGACCCTAAAAACCTCAAATCGATTTAGGGTTTTTTTTTTTGATGATATCAACCCTTTTTTAATTTATAGGAAATGAAAAAAAAGAAAAAAACAAAAAAAAAGAAAAGAAAAAAGAACACTTATTTTCTAATAACATCATCAACCTTTTTCTTTGTTTTCTTAGCCTAACAAGTTAATTTCAGATAAAGTCCATCGCACTTATTATTTCTCATCCTTCTTATCTTCTAATCATATAAATTAGGAAAATAATTCAAAGAAAAAGGGAGGAAAAATAGGATGGCACGGATTTTTTTTTTTTGTTAATACCATGAAAAACCCTAAACTGGTATACTTGTGACAATTTTATCTCGAACTAATTTTTTGACCACTAAAAACCTCAAATTGGTACACTTGTGATAAATTTACCCCAAACTTATTTTTTGACCACAAAAAATCTCAAATTAGTACACCTTTGACAATTTTACACCGAACTAATTTTTTTATGATCCCTAAAAGTCCTAAAAATTACTTTGAAAAAAATCAATACAAAAAATTTATCCTAAACTAATTTTTTTTAATCACTAAAAACTCTAAAACATTTATACAAATTTACTTTTATATAAATTTACCCTCGAATATTCACATGTATCATCAAACTTAGCAATTTGACAGTAAAATTTAATGGAAATTAAGAGAGGGTAAATTTATCACTAAAATATACCACGATTTGGGATTAAGTTTCATAGGATAAAATTATTACAGATGTACTAGTTTGAGATTTTTGATAGTAAAAAAATTAGTTCAGGTTAAAATTGTCACATGTGCACCAGTTTTTGGATTTTTGATGGTTTGTGGTAAATTTGTCACGAGTGTATAAGTTTGAGATTTTTCGTGATATTAAGCCCTTTTTTTTCAATTTCTTGTATATAGCTACGATTTATGTGGGTACATTCTGATGATAAATAAGATTTTCTTTTTATTTTTTTGAATTTGGGCAGACATAGGATTGATAAGCAGAGTGGTGGTTTACATAAAGAAGGACCCGAAGATAGGAGAAGTGTGGGTTAAGTCCTAATGGGGTTGTCAACATGTTCTCGCTCCTCGGGTCGGCGATGGCAAGGCGAACCTCCATCTGGATCGCCCGCCGCTACATGATCGTGTTTGCGGGGGCCATCTTCTTCACCGGGCCCCTCCTCATGGGGTTTGCCCCCAACTATGTCTCCTTCTTGTTGGGCGCTTCGCCAGTGTCGGTGTCGGCTATGCCCTCTTGTTCGCAGTCTATATCGCCGAGGTCTTCCTTGCTTCTCTCACGGCTTCCTCGCCTCCTTCCATGAGGTACTAACTCATTTTCTTTTCTTTTTTTCTTCCTAATTTTGTAGCATCTTTTTCATGTTTTTATTTCTCATTAATATTTTGTCTTTTTCATCTTGAATGTGCATTCTTCATGTTCGCTTTTCAAACTTTAATTTTCCCCGTAACAAGATCATTATGCCTCACTTGGAAAACAAAGGAAAGCATGTAGACTCTGAAAGTCAGTCATGCACACAATTCTAGGGAATTTTATGTTTTGGAAATTCCTAGAAATTCCTAATTTTCCAGAGATAAAAGGAATAGAGTTTTTTTCTTATGATACTTTCACAATGCTTGTCATCAATTCTCATAATTTTAAATTACTTTGAAATGTTTTAAATAGAAAAGGTTAATACCACAAAAAAATGGCTTAAACTGATATACATGTGAAGCTCAAACTAATTTTTTACCATCAAAAACCCCAAACTGGTATATCTATAACAAATTTACTTTTCATCGATTTTAGAAATTAAATTTTACCATCAAAATATGATACGTGACCGACACCAAGTCAAATCACGTTGGGACGGATGTATGTACAGGTTTGAGGTTTTACTTTTTGTTTATCACATGTGTATCGGTATGTGATTTTTGTAATATTAATCTAATTTAACGAAAACTAACGTGGGGTAAATTTGTCACATATGTACTAGTTTTGTGTTTTTGGTGATAAAAAAATTAATTTGGGGTAAATTTATCGCGGGCATATCAATTTAGAATTTTTCGTGGTATTAACTCCAATAAAAAAAATGGACTATCAAATGTTTAATTAGTCATTGGAAGCCGACTTTATTGTGCGTACTTACTAAATTTTCCAAACACAATGTCTCCAATTATCTCTTACAATTATAAGAATCCTCAGTACATTGACAAGTAGTATTATGTCTTTACATGTTATTTGAAAAACTAAAGGTAGTTTAATGAAATTTACTTCGCAACCAGCTAAGCAATCAATGGCTCTAACTTCGGAAAATTTTGAACCAGATACTGAATCCATATTTTCACATAATGCACGCCTAATTACCATGGGTTCCCAGCTCAAATTAGGGGTCCGCTCTAGAACATTTCGAACTAAGATAGGTTCACCTTTATTCCATTGACTTCAGAAACATAGAAGCTCCTCTTCATCCAAAATCGCACTTGATTCTGAACAATACAAGTAATTGTCAGCGTATCTTCTCTGGATGCGGATTTCTGTAGCATCTTATCCCCAATTTCAGAGCAATTATGCTTCTGAGTGGTATGTTCAATTTTGCCAATTTCCAGCAAGTTTCTTGCTCGCAACTCAAGCCTGCTTATCCAATCTTTATCATGTATGCGCTTAAGTTCTAATTTATGATTGCCACATCCACTCATCTCACTTGGAGCGCAGTTGATGCTCCCATCAGTGTTAGCTTTCCATTCAATGGCCACCTGAAAGTTCACAATCGAGTGTCATAAACAAAACATTCTAGGTATGATAAAAGATGATCTTAAATGCGTGAAAAGAAAAAAAGAGACATACTCAAACTATGACATGTTCACCTTTAATCCAGTGACTTTGGAAGCATAGAAGCTCCTCTTCATCCAAAATTGCACTTGATGTCGGACAATACAAGTAATTGTCAGCAGAGTCGATGAAGAAGATGGCCCCCGCCAACACGATTGTGTAGGGGCGGCCGATCCAATGAGAGGTCCGCCCTGCCATTGCTGACCCGAGGAGTGAGAACATGTTGAGGATCCCTTGACTTAAACTGCATGTTGAGAAATAATAAATGCGATGGTATTTATCTGAAATTAATTTGCTTGGCTAAAAAAGAGAATAAATTTAATGATGTTTTTCAAAATAAGTATTCTTTTTTTCTTTTCTTTTCTTTTTTTCATTTCCTATACATCAAATAAACGACCGTGGGTGATAGATCTATCATTTTTATCAGTAATAAAGCTAGACAAAAAAAGTGCAATGACTAAGATATAACCTAATTTATTTATTTTTTGCAACAAAATTAGGTTTCAAAAAATTGATTCATTGTATGGAACATTGATTCGCAGAGATATATTTGCTTTAAATCCGATGACTTGGTTACACTAGCTGTATAGTGCTCTCTCGGTACCTTAATTTGATTGATTATCAAATAAGTGTCACATGCAGTCCTTTATTCAATTATGAGTATTGAAAGTTCTTATCCACTAAATATCCATGCAATATTTTTATTTATATTATGATCTTAGTGGGTGACCTAAGTACCCAACCAGGCGAAATGACATAATCGAATCACAATCAAGGGAAACAACATAAAAGAATTGAAACCAACAAATCAAAGGCGGTAATAAAAGGTTAGTAAAATATAAAAGTGTGGAAAATAAGCTGATGCGATGTCGGATAAAGTATATTATTATGAATCCCAAGACATAATCCCCATGACAAGTTTGGCAAAGAATATAGACCGCCTCATTATTAAGCCCCGGGACATGAATCCCGTGAGCTAAGTCCCTAAAATTGAAATCGATGTTTAATTTTGACTAACAGAAATCTCCGGCTAAAAGATCTTCACTAATGACATGAAATGCTAAAGATGAACTATTCCCTAAAAGTACATCTAACATAAACGCTAACCAATTTTTTTATTATATATTTTTAATATCACTCTATTTTCTTTGTTTTTATTATTTCTATCCTTTTGCTTTTATTTTATTTTTAACCTCAAGAAGGACCATCCAGGAGATCAAATTATCCCAAAAACCAAGAAATAGACAACATCCTAAACTATATGAAAATTCGATTAAGCCTATTACTGAAGCTCATTACTAAGACCTTACTTTCCAATTGGGAACTCTACTTCTTTTATTAATATTCATTTTTTTAATTATTTTTCTTTCTCCTGCGATACTTGTCAGTCCAATTCTTTCCTAGTGCCTCTCATTAGTCCCTTAATCCCTTTGACCCAGAACCCTTTTCACCCCAAAGTTCAGGAAGCTCCCATCTCTTCAAAACCTTCATTACACTTTCTTCCATTCTTGCTCAAGTCACTCATCATTCTTCATCCGTTCACTCATATCTGCACCGCCCGAACTCATATATTCACATCGTAGAACCCCGTGTATTCGGAAGTAAGCGTCATGGGCATACAAAGAGAAGACATGCACACCCAGAACGCATGTATTTGCATATACTGAAAATGCATTCACTCAAATGACACGCTTACAAAGAGAAGACACATTCAGCAAAGACAATCTGTGGGAGATATCTCATTGGCTCTCACACAGGACCGATATAATTCTTCATTCCAGTATGTACCTAACGAATTCTCCGGCGATAACCATCAAAGCTTTCGTGAATCAGCACGTCGACATTATCCGATAATTCCAGAGAACCTAGCTTAACACGTGCAAAATCGAGATTCCCGGAAATCAACTGTGAAGTGACTGACAAACGAATTCATCTAGCCTATGCAAAATGAATCAATCAAACAGACGAGGTGATCTCGGTCGGATCGGGGGTATGTACATTAAAAGGAGTGCAAAGTAAAATCAAATCATTTTTCCATATCGAACGACATAAAATATTCTTCGGTTCATTTTCAAGCCTCGATAGGACACCGGAAAACATTTTCATTTTCTTTTGGAATACCCATTTTCGTGTTTTTTTTGACTCCCAGTCGTACTGTACTGTAAGGGCTCCCCTACTGCCCCACGGGCCCCCAAAAGATTTACCTTCTCTTTCCCCTCTCTCCCCCTCTCGCGATCAGACAAAAGAAATCGCAAAATTCCCTCCTCAATCCCACCGTTCTCTATTTTCTGCCCGTTCAGTTTTTTTTTTTTTTTTTTATCCCCCCTTTCTCCATCAATTCTAAAAAGCTTTTCAGGAAGCTATCGCCGTCGCCTGCGCCCTTCTTTCCCAATCAGACAAAGCTCTCCATCGCTTCTCCGATCAGACCTCCGGCAAATTTCCCGCCGCTCAACTCCGCTCAGCTCGCTCATTCTTTCGGCTTTTCTGGTCCCAAACCTCTGCAGATTCTTCTCAAATCCCATTTTAGAGTGGTCCCAAAAGAGTAGGATCGCCAACGTTCTCTCCTTGGGCTGCGCTTTCCGAGAGTGATCCATCAATTTTAAAACTGAAAATAAAAGCTTTTAACCCGACATATCACGCGAAGATGACAAACTTAAACGTCCTTAACCCATATGATTCCTGCCGGCAGATGCTTTCTGATTTTTACTTTTACTTTCCCTTCTTCTTTAGAAAGCGATACCAATTCTTACAGATCAAGAATGGAGCAACCGTATGATGACTCTGGAGTTTCACTCTCTTATCAGCCCGAGAAGCTTGAACCTGATAGTCACAACCTCGAAAATTCTGGTGAATGAATCTTTCTTTAGTGAACTTTTGATATTGGGTTTCGAGATAAAGCAACCTGTTTTGATTGTATGATGTTTGCGTTAAAATATGTTGTTGGATTTTTCTTTTGCACTCCGCTGAATAAAGGTGTGTGAACTGTATATGACTACCACGGTGAGCTTTAACCGCAACACCGGATGTAGAATTGCAATTCAACTGTTAACTTGGTTAATTGTATAACTTTCGCTCCGAGTCAGTCCTGGAAGTTTAAATTTTGGAGAAAGTGCCCTGGTTAGAACTCAGCTTACTATTTGTTTCTGCATCTGTTTAAACATGACCATGCGTCTAGGTCAGTGTGGGTGTTAACATAATGGCCTTTGATAACCGAGCAAAACGATGTCTCAGAACCGGTTGTAACAAGCAGTTTCAAAGGTGATGGGGGTTCGTTCGTTCTGTTTGATGTATGGCATGAGCAATAATATATAACCCATCTTTCATTGCAACTTTCATAAACTATTGCCTTGTTGCTTTCAACAATCATTCACTATTGGATTATCTGCAGATGAAGTAAATGATTCTCCAATCGAGGAAGTGAGATTGACTGTTTCGATTAAGGACGAGCCGACCTTGCCCTGCTTGACATTTCGAACATGGTTTCTGGGAATCACCGCATGCGCAGCTCTGTCTTTTTTAAATCAGTTCTTCAGCTTCCGCCAAAACTCGCTCTCCTTGACGTCAGTTTCCGCCCAGATTGCCATACTTCCTCTGGGAAAATTTATGGCGGCAGTTCTACCGAAGAAAGTGTTTTGCGTCCCAGGGACTAAATGGTCTTTCTCATTGAATCCAGGGCCCTTCAACTTGAAGGAACATGTCCTCATAACCATATTTGCCAATGCGGGCTCGGGCAGCGTGTACGCCATCAACATCGTCACCATTGTCATGGCCTTTTATCGCCGTTATATTAATCCTCTAGCAGCCATGCTGCTGACACTAACTACACAGGTATATTCATTAGTCATCACTCTCGGCCTGGGCTTTGACAATCATTAGTGTTGATGTCTTCTTGCTCTGTCTACATGCTACTGTGATTATTGACCTTCCATGATGGAACAAAATGTACGAAAACTTGCAGATGCTTGGATATGGGTGGGCGGGGATTTTCCGGAAATTCCTTGTTGATTCACCATACATGTGGTGGCCGGCAAACCTGGTTCAGGTCTCTCTCTTCAGGTATGCCTAGAAGACGGCTTTATTTTCTTCTTTCTCTGCAGTTTCTTCTTTCGTTGACAAGAGTCGACTTTCGTTGGACTTTTAGGGCGCTGCATGAGGAGGAGGTCAGGCCCAAAAGAGCATTGACAAGGCTGCAGTTCTTCCTTGTAGTCCTCATATCAAGTTTCGCATACTATGTTGTCCCAAACTATCTGTTTCCATCCATAACTGCCCTATCCTTTGTTTGTTGGATATGGAAGGACTCGGTCACAGCACAAATAATCGGCTCCGGACGTAGTGGTCTCGGTATTGGCTCCTTTGCCCTGGATTGGGCTACTGTTGCTGCCTTCAATGGATCTCCGTTAGCCTACCCAGGGTTTGCAATTATAAACATAATCGTCGGTTTCTTCCTCACAGTCTACGTGTTAATCCCTATTGCCTACTGGACCAATGCCTTCCGAAGCCAAGCGGTTCCCCATTATCTCACCGCACATTTTTGATTCGAACGGACGAGAATACAACATTGGATTAGTTCTGAATGAGACAAACTTCGAATTCAATCAGCAAGGATATGATGACTATAGTAAAGTTCACCTGAGTATCTTCTTCGCTTTTGCTTATGGATTGAGCTTTGCGACCTTGGCAGCTACTGTATCTCATGTAGCTCTCTTCCATGGCAGGTGAATGCTTTTAACTCTTTGTACTGGTCACTGAGTATCAATAGATGGATAGAGAACTACCTCTATTCTTTCTGCCATTCACCTGCAAAATAAATCAACAAATTCTACAAAACTGTTGCAATAAAACAGAATAGCTTTTAGAAATTGACTGGTAAAAACCATGTGGCTTACAAAATTGGTGGCACACATACTTGCGGAGCAGTGAGAATGAATCATCTCAAAAGCGGATTCTAACATTCCATTTACAGGATTATTTGGCAACAAACAAAGGCAACTTTTCGACATAAGTTCGATGACGTGCATACTAGACTGATGAAGAAGAACTATGATGCTGTCCCACAATGGTGGTTCTATTCACTGTCGCTGATAATGATTGGACTTGCCATGGTTGCTAGTGAAGGATTTGGCAGACAGCTTCAACTTCCGTTCTGGGGAGTCATGCTAGCAATTGGTATAGTTCTATTCTTCATGTTGCCGATTGGAGTAATCACGGCCACCACAAACCAGGTATAGTCAATATAAGTCGCTTTCAATCTTCTATGTAAATCTCCTCTTGCTATTGATGAGACGTCGCCTTTCATGATCAGCAACCTGGATTGAATGTCATCTCGGAGCTGATAATCGGTTACATGTATCCTGGAAGGCCTCTGGCCAATGTTGTATTCAAGACATATGGTTATGTAAGCCTGGTGCAGGCGATAACTTTTCTTTCAGACTTTAAGTTGGGCAATTACATGAAAATTCCACCAAAGTCCATGTTCATTGTTCAGGTAACTTCCGAGTGTCAATATTTACCATTACCCTGTCTCATCTTATGTTCAGTACTGTTGTCAGATAATTATACACATTCAAATAGTAGGAACTAACATTGACTTATTTCTCTTGAATGAAGCTAGTGGGAATGGTAGTTGCATCTTCAGTCTACTTTGGCACGGCCTGGTGGCTCCTCACATCTGTGGATTACTTGTGCGATCTATCCAAATTGCCTGTGGGAAGCCAGTGGACGTGCCCTGGATACGATGTATTTTACAATGCATCCATCATTTGGGGCGTGGTTGGACCACTCAGGATGTTTGGCCGCCTAGGGCTATATGTCAAGATGAACTATTTCTTTCTCATCGGACTTCTCGCTCCAGTCCCGGTCTGGATCCTCTCTCGAATGTTTCCTGAGAAGAAATGGATAAGGCTCATCAACATGCCTATCATAATAAGTGGCGCGGGGAACATGCTACAAGCCACGGTAGTGAACTACGTATGTTGGATAACCATCGGAGTTTTCTTCAACATATATGTGTACAGGAGGTACAAAAGTTGGTGGGCAAGGCACAACTACATTTTGTCTTCTGGGCTCGATGCCGGTGTCGCCTTCATGGCCATTCTTTGCTTTTTCACATTGCAGATTAGGGACATTAATGGAATGAGGTGGTGGGGCCTGGAATTGGATGATCACTGCCCTCTCGCTAGTTGTCCTACTGCTCCGGGTATTCAGGTTAAAGATTGCCCCATTTTTCATTGATCGGATGACATCCCAAGTTCTTCGCTGATATGCAATGTCAAGTGGAAAAATATCTGTACTACTCACTACACGCTCATTTTCTAGAGATACTTCTACTGTTTAGTCTTCATGTGGAATTGAAGAAAATGAAATTGAACTCGTGGTGTGGATAGATCTTTTGCCCTTATTTTTCACTACAGCCATAAATTTGATGAACCAAACGGCTTCATAAGTCAATAACCATGTTGAAGAGAATGAGACTGTAGAAGTCGAACCAAAAAACGAAAACTCATGCTTCTGCTGACATTATCCTAATATCATTCAGCTTAACAATCTACATCACGGGATACTTTACATCATGCCAATCTTGCTGTAGTTTTGGCAAGCAATTAAACATTAGTCCGTCTTGACAAGAAAACTGTATCAAGAGGGTCCATTTGAAGATGCGCAAAGACCGGGAGCTAACGAAAATTAAGAACAGAATTGCTGCTGCTCGTGTTTGGGAGAAACAGAAGGTGATAGTTTGATTTTGACACCCCCAAAGTACCGAAGCAGAAATGGAAAACGTATGTCTTTCTTGTTCTTCCCTGGAGACTCTTTTTACGGAGAAATTTCCATTTTGCTTTCTTTTGCTTAAAGGACTTTGAACCGGAATTTTATGAAATGCCTCGTCTTCTTTCCAGGGTGCACACATGAAGGATCCTCTTGAGAATATGCAATTTGTAGGCCTGGCATATAACATGTTCTCGTTCATTGAGGAACCGGTGGGCGAGTACTTGGAAAACGGTCGGATCCAATGTTTATTGTCCAAATTTGAAGTGAAATCAATGATCATAAATTGCTTTTAACAACTTCATTAAGGGAGAAAAACAAGAATGAATGATTATAATGTGTCAGACACTATGCAATGGTGCAGAAGTTTAGATACCATCCTTGGCCCGTTAGAAACTATTGATTAGTTTATCTATTTGGTTAGAAACTCTAGTAAGATAGGCCTAACACACGTGTAGAATTTAACTATTGTCGACCCTGCTAGGAATTGACAAATGTGTATTTTTTTTTTGTAACCCAGGAAATGTGTGTTTTTTTTTGATAACCCAGGGAACCCTCGCACTGCCGATAACCGGATAATAAACCTGGGAGCGACACGTACTAGCTACCACACACGTACCACCGGTTAAGTCACCCTACGGCGCCCAGGATTCGAACACTCAACTTTTTGCAAGAGGAAGAGTGCACGCTCCAACAGCGCCACCTAAGCGGGTGGTTTGACAAACGTGTGTTGACATGTTTAATGTGTAGAAATGGGTTTAAGGGTATATTGATGTGTTTAATTTTATCTAAAATCATGTTGACGCAACCAACGTGTTAAACTGTTCAATTAGACGTGTCTAAGAATGTCATAAATGGGTTGAAAGAATCAATTAACAAATGCCACGTTTGCTCTTTGTATATGATTGGGTCGACCCGTCCTGTTCATGACACGAACATAATTAAGCTCAGAACCGAGCACTCTTAATCAACTGCATGACGTGTAAATAAGTCATGTCAAAAATCGCTAACTGTAGGTGTTGGCGGTGAATTTTGTGTCATCAAATACACAAATTTCAACACTTTAAAATTAAATTATAGCGCAGCAAAACATAGTTACAAGACAACCAACACTACACCAAACCGACATTTATTCCAAAGATGTGTTGTTTGTTCGGTTTAGTTTTCTAACTTTTCCTTGATGCAATGAAGTCCCCTTAACTTGCACGTTATTGCAATCGAATTTTCCCGTTGCTAACATTGTTGTTGCGACGTCGTCTCGATTTCTATTGTTGGAAAAAGAAATAGAAAAAGGGAATGCGGTTTGTTCGTATGATGTTGAGGTCTCATGCTATACTGTTCGTTTCTTGTCCGCTTCAATTCGGAAAAACCAAAGAAAGGTTCATCTACAAATGGAAATATCGACAGACATTGAAACATAGAATATCACACTGTTCATGACTGAGATTGCAAAAGAAAAGCATTGAACGTATCCAGTCGGTTTAAGGGATAACCATTCAGATCATACTGTTCATGATACGATAATTTGACATCACCCACTAGGGCCACACCTCTTCAGAGTACATACTGGAGATTACATGCGAATGTGCGCCTTGAAGGGAAGGATAGGGATGGGCATAATAATGAAGCTTGTGATGCAAAACTGAAATAATCCCATCAAAACTAGATGATAGATTACTTCAGATTTTCTGTCTTTTTATCTTATCATGATTTGTTGACTTCGGACAGAGGAATCTTTGCAGATTTCTCTCAATTCCCATTCAACAGCAACTTAGACAGGTCCCAAGAGAATCAGATCACCAACGTTCGCTCTTTGGACTGTACCGTGAGTCTGAGAGTAATCCATCACGACCTGCTGTATAGTAGAGACAGACAACTGAAAATGAAAGATTCAATCAACCCGACATTATCAATTGAATCCATGCCAAGATGACAAACATTAGCGTACCTTTAACCCATGTTTCTTCCTTAGAAAGTGAAAAACAAAATTGTCACTGATCAAGAAATGGAGCAACCGGATGATGACTCTGGAGTTTCACTCTCTTATCAGCCCAAGAAGCTTGAACCTGATGGTCACAACCTTAAAATTCTGGTGAATGAATCTTTCTTTAGTAAACTTTTGATGCTGGGGTTCAAGATAAAGCAACTTCTTTTTGTTGTACGATGTTCGTGTTGAATAATGTTTTCAGATTTTCTTTGTACTCTGCTAAATATAATGTGTCTGGTCTATATATGAATACCACATAAGTTTTAACGGCAACACCGACTGAAGCAGAAGTGCAATTTTACAGCGAACTTGGTTATTAGTATAATATTCGCCGCAAGTCAGTTGTGGTAGTTTGAATTTCAGAGAAAGCACCCTGCTCAGAAGTCAACTTGCAATTTGCTTCTGCATCTGTTGAAACATGACTAAGCCTCTGAGTTGTGTGCGTGTTAACACAATGGCCTTCGATAACTGAGCAAAAGCATGTCTCAGAACCAGTTGTAACAAGCAGTTCCAAAGGTGAAGGGATATAAAGACTCACAGCACAAATTTCCGGCATTTACCGACCAAATAAAACTCAACTCGCAGATTTCGAGGACTTCACTGTGCGGCTGCTTCGTGGAGTCCTCGGGCGGCTCCCTTCAACAACCCGCTGACGGCCACTGCAAGAGCTGAGAGAGAAACCTACCATTTTTCTACTGGACCCTCCTATGTCCAGCTACCATGCAGGCTAAGGAATAGAGAAACAGGTCCCCAAGCATTTCTTTAGGGAGCTTTTAATTTGTTTTGTATTGGCCATCTTTCCTCTCGTTCGTCCAACCTTGGTGAGTCGAACTCTTGAATTTAATCAAGCTGTCAAACTTAGATATGTATCCAATTGGGGTCGGGTTCCGTGAAATGACTCAAACTCGAGACATAATTTAATAGAAGCTTTAATAAGATAGGTCTAACATATGCATAGGATTAAATTATTCTTGACTCTACTAGTAATTGACAAACATTTATTGACGCGCTTAATGTGTAGAGATGTGTTTAAATGCATGTAAAATCATCTTGACACGATCAACATGCTAATTTGTTCAAATAGACCCGCCTAGTATGTCATAAGTGGGTTGAAAGGGTCATTAGGTAAACCCCATGTTTGCTATCTGTATTAATGATTGGTTGACCCGTTCATGACGTGAACTTAATTAAGCTCCAACTGAGCACCCTCGATTAACTAGATGACCTGTAAATAAGTCAAGTCCAAAATTGCTAATTTTAGGTGTTGCAGTGAGTTATGTAGCATCAAACACTTCACACTAAAACTAGTAGCACGACAAAGCATAGTTACAATACAGCCAACAGATTACACCAAACCTTTACCTCCAAAGTAATGTTTGTACAATTTACTTTTCTAACTTTTCTTTTATGCAACGAAGTGCCTTATCTTGCAAAGTTTGTGTAATCAAATTTTTCCGTCACTAACATCGTTAATCTGCTGTTATGTCAGTTTATATTTTTAGGGTAAAAAATAGATAAAGAGAATGCCGTTTGTCAAGATATTGAGGTATAATGCAATCCTGTTCGTTTCCTAGTAATTTTACTCCTTGTCAGCTTCAACTTGGACGTGAGTGGCGACGTAGAGTGACATCCATCCTAGGCATTTCATAGGTGGAAGGAACTTGCCAAAAGCAGGAATGTGTCAAAAACGCTACTCTCTGTGCTTGGACCATCGTAAAACCAATCATATTGACTTAACTTCATCATGAAAACCGAAGAAAGGTTCATCTACGAATGAAAACATTGACAGACATTGACACAGAATATAGTACTGTTCAAGATTGAGATTGCAAAAAAAAAGGAATAATGACAAATAGTCCCTGAATTTTGACTCAATATACGATGTGATCATTGACCTTTCAATTTATTTAATGTGATTCCTAAATTTTAGCATAATATGTAATTTGGTCTTCAAACTTTTAATTTGTTTGATGTGACTCTTAAACTTTTGATATATGGTCAAACTTAAATTGATGGAAGGACAACATTGAACATTTTTCTAAGGTCCAGGGACTAGTTCAAACATATATTAAAAGTTCAGGAATCACATTGAATAAATTAAAAGTTTAGAGATCACATTTCATATAAGGCTTAAGTTTAAGGACTACATTGAATAAATTAAAAGTTCACAAACCACGTTGTATATTAGGCTAAAGTCTAGGGACCATTTGTGTTATTTTTCCAAAATAAAAGTAGTAGATGTATCCAATCAGTTTCAGTATAACCATTCACACTATACTGTTGAAGATACCGTAATTTGACGTCGATCCACTCGGGCCGCACCTCTTTAGTGTAAGGACAAGAGATTACATGTGAATGTGTGCCTTGAAGAAGACAACGCTTGGGAGGCAAAGGTGCTGCATGAAAACCATTCTGGTTCTGCCCAGAATTGATTTTTTGCTCCCAGAACCAGTTTTGGACTAGAATCCTGTTTGGTAACGCAATTTCATTTTTTTACTTCTAGGACAAGTTTGCTTCCAAAACCGATTAAAACCAAAAATGAATAAAAAAAAAAAGTTGGTTTTTCATTTCTGGAACAAAAGTGAAAACCATTTCTGAGGAATTCATTTTCTTTAACACACATATTTATATGGAAGTCACGATTTTTGAGGTGAGAAAAAAAAGTAAAAAATCAAAAATTTCAAAACTTAACAAAATGGTTTAGAATCCGTGACTACCCACTTTCGAAATTTAAATTTTGTTAGGTACCGAAAAAAAAAAAAAAATAAAAAAAATAAAAATTTCAAAATTTCACAAAATAGCTTAGAAAACCTATGGCCACCCACTTTGAGCAAAATTTAATTTTTTTAGTTGCCAAAAAATAAAAATAATAATAAATTATAAAATTTAAAAACTTCACAAAATATCTTAGAATATCTATAGCCACCCAATTTGAGCGAAATTTTATTTTTTTAGGTGCCGAAAAAAATAAAAAAAAAGTAAAAAATCAAAAATTTCAAAAATTCACAGAATGGCTTAGAATACTTGTGGCCATCCACTTTGAGTGAAATTTAAATTTTTTTAGGTGCCGAAAAAAATTTAAAAAAATAAAAAATTTCAAAACTTCATAGAATAAACTTAAAAATACATGTGGCCACCCACTTTGAGTGAAATTAAAATTTTTTATATGCCAAAAAAAATAAAAATAAGCAAAAAAAAGTAAAAATTTCAAAACTTTACAATGATGGCTTAAAAAACACATGGCCATCTACTTTGAGCGAAATTTTATTTTTTTAGGTGCTGAAAAAAATTAAAAAAAAAATTTCAAAACTTCACAAAATGGCTTAGAAAATCTGTGGCCATCCACTTTAAGTGAAATTTTAATTTTTTTATGTGCCAAAAAAATTAAAAAATAAAAAACTTTACATAATTGATTAGAATACATGTGGCCACCCACTTTGAGTGAAATTTAATTTTTTTAGGTGTCGAAAAAAAATAAAAATAAGCAAAAAAGAAAAATTTTCAAAACTTCATAGAGTGGTTTAGAATACATATGACCATCCACTTTGAGTGAAATTTAATTTTATCTAGGAACCAAAAAAAATTAAAAAAAAATCAAAAATACCATTTGGGCATCTAAAAAAAATTAAATTTTACTCAAAGTGGGTGGCTAGAGGTATTGTAAGTTATTCTGTGAAGTTTTGAAATTTTTGATTTTTTGATTTTTTTTGGGCACCTAAAAAAATTTAAATTTCACTAAAAGTGGTGGCCAAGTATTCTAAGCAATTGAAGTTTTAAAATTTTTGATTTCTTGATTTTTTTTGAAAAAATTCAACAAATTTCCTATTTTCCCGAAATCTAATTTTTTTTATTTTCTCGACATTTTGATGATTTTTTCTGGAATTTTTCAATTTTTGGGATTTTTTGAATTTTTTTAAAGATTTTTATGAATTTTTCATATTTTTTTATTATTTTTATTCCATTTCTAAAAAATGGATTTTATTCCTGGAAATAGAATTTTCTGTTGTTTATCAAACGGGTTTTTATTTCAAGAAATAGAAATTTTGTCTTTGTTATCAAAAGCGGGTTTACATTCTAGAAATAGAAATTTTTTATCATTATCAAACGGATTTTTTTTCTTAGAAACTCATTCAGGGACCAAAAATAGAAAAATTTATTTCTGGTTCAGGAAGTCATTCCGGAACAGAATGGTTATCATTTACTACCAAAATTGGAAATAGCCCCATCAATGCTAGTGGACATGGCCGTTCGGATATTTTGTCTTTTAACGTAACGTGACTTGCTAACTTCCAAAAGGAATCTTTGCAGATTCAGCCCAATGCCAATTAACAACTTAGAGAGGTCCTCAAAGAATCAGATCACCAACACTCTCCTTGGACTGGACCCTTGAGTCTGAGAATGATCCTTCGTGAACAGCTGTACGGTGGAGACCACTGGAAATGAAAGCATGACTCAACCTGACATATTGAGTGAATCCATGCGAAGATGACAAACTTGAACGTACCTTAACTTTTATTTCTCTTGCCGGCAGATGCTATAAGAGACTATGATTTCTTTGGCGCGTTAAGACCTTCATTAGAAAGTGAAGAACAAAATTGTCACTGATCAAGAATGGAGCAACCGGATGATAACTCTGGAGTTTCACTCTCTCATCAGCCCAAGAAGCTAGAACCTGATAGTCACAAGCTCGAAAATTCTGGTGAATGAATCTTTCTTTAGTGAACTTTTGATGTTGGGTTTCGAGATAAAGCAACTTCTTTTCGTTGTATGATGTACGTGTTGATTTATGTTTTCGGATTTTTCTTTGCACTCTGCTGAATAAAAGGTGTCTGATCTGTATATAAAAACCACATGAGTTTTCACGGCAAACACCGACTGAAGCAGAAGTGCAATTCAACTTCGAACTTGGTTATTAGTGTAATTTTTGCTGCGAGTCAGTCATGGGAGTTTAAATTTCAGAGAAAGTGCCCAGCTTAGAACTCAACTTACCATTTGCTTATGCATCTATTGAAACACGACCAAGCCTCTGAGTCAGTGTGCGTGTTACATACTGGCCTATGATAACTGAGCAAAAGCATGTCTCAGAAACGGTTGTAACAAGCAGTTTTAAAGGTGAAGGGGTTCGTTCGTTCTGTTTCATGAACGGCATGAGCAATATTACATAATCCATCTTTCATTGGCACTTCCATAAACTATTGCCGAGTTGCATTCAACAATCATTCACTAGTGGATGATGAATTATCTGCAGATGAAGTAAATGATTCTCCAATCGAGGAAGTGAGATTGACCGTTTCGATTAAGGACGATCCGACCTTGCCCTGCTTGACATTTCGAACATGGTTTCTGGGAATCACCGCATGTGCTACTCTGTCCTTTTTAAATCAGTTCTTCGGCTTCCGGCAAAACTCGCTCTCCTTGACGTCAGTTTCCGCTCAGATTGCCGTACTTCCTCTGGGAAAATTTATGGCAGCAGTTCTACCGAAGAAAGCTATTCGTGTCCCAAGAACAAAATGGTCATTCTCATTGAATCCGGGACCCTTCAACTTGAAGGAACATGTCCTGATAACCATATTTGCCAATGCGGGCTCGAGTGGCGTGTACGCTATCAACATCATCACCATTGTCATAGCCTTTTATCACCGTCATATTCATCCTCTAGCAGCCATGTTGCTGACCCTGACTACACAGGTATATTTGTTAGTAATCACTCTTGGCCTGGGGTTTGACAATTATTCTTGTTGGTGTTTTCTTGCTCTGTCTACAAGCTACTGTGATTATCAACCTTCCATGATGGAACAAAATGTACAATAAATTGCAGATGCTTGGATATGGATGGGCGGGGATTTTCCGAAAGTTTCTCGTTGATTCACCATACATGTGGTGGCCAGCGAACCTAGTTCAGGTCTCTCTCTTTAGGTATGCCATCAAGACTTCTTTGTTTTCTTCATTCTTTACAGTTACCTCTTTCGTTGTCATGAATCCACTTTCATTGGACATTTAGGGCATTGCATGAGGAGGAGGTGAGGCCCAAAAGAGGATTGACAAGGCTGCAGTTCTTCCTCGTAGTCCTCATATCGAGTTTCACGTACTATGTCGTTCCTAACTATATGTTTCCATCCATGACTGCCCTATCCTTTGTATGTTGGATATGGAAGCACTCAGTCACAGCGCAAATAATCGGCTCCGGACGTCATGGTCTCGGTATTGGTTCCTTTGCCCTGGATTGGGCTACTGTTGCTGCCTGGAATGGATCTCCGTTAGCTTACCCGGGCTTTGCAATTATAAACATAAGCATCGGTTTCTTCCTCACACTATATGTGTTAATCCCATTTGCCTACTGGACCAATGCATTCGAAGTCAAGCGATTCCCCATTATCTCGTCGCACGTGTTTGATGCTAAGGGAGTCGATTATGATGTCGGATTAGTCCTGAACGAGACAAACTTCCAATTTAATCAGCATGGATATGATGATTACAGTAAAGTTCACCTGAGTATCTTCTTTGCTTTTGCTTATGGATTGAGCTTTGCGACCTTGGCAGCTACTGTATCTCATGTCGCTCTCTTCCATGGCAGGTGAATGCTTTTTACTCTTCTACTGATTATGAGTATCACTAGATGGATAGAGAACTGCCTCTGTTCTTTCTTTTAATCACTGGCAAAATACATCAAGAAATCTTACAAAACTTTTGCAATAAAATAGAATAGCATTTAGTGATTAAATGATAAAAACCGTGAGGTTTATAAAGTTGGTGGCGCGCAAAGTTGCGGACCCGTGAGATGATGAATTATCTCAAAATATTCTAACATTCCATTTATAGGAATATGTGGCAACAAACGAAGGCAACTTTTCGGGATAAGTTTGATGACGTGCATACTAGACTGATGAAGAAGAACTATGATGCTGTCCCACAATGGTGGTTCTATTCGCTGATGCTGGTAATGACCGGCCTTGCCATGGTTGCTTGTGAAGGATTTGGCAGACAGCTTCAACTTCCATACTGGGGAGTCCTCCTAGCACTTGGTTTAGCTGTATTCTTTCTGTTGCCAATTGGAGTAATCACGGCCACCACAAACCAGGTATAGTCAATAAAAATCACTTCCGATCTTCAACAAAAATCTCCTCTCGTTATTGACGAGACATTGACTTTCATGTTCAGCAACCTGGATTGAACGTCATCACGGAGCTGATAATCGGTTTCATGTATCCTGGAAGGCCTCTGGCCAATGTGGCATTCAAGACATATGGTTATATAAGCATGGTGCAAGCGATAACTTTTCTCTCGGACTTTAAGTTGGGCCATTACATGAAAATCCCACCAAAGTCCATGTTCATTGTTCAGGTAATGTCCGAGTTTTGATATTTATCATTACCATGTCTCATATTATGCTTAGTACTGTTTTCAGATGATTTTATACATTCAAACCGTAGAAACTAACATTGACTTATTTCTCCTGAATGAAGCTGGTGGGAACGTTAGTTGCATCTTCAATCTACTTTGGCACGGCCTGGTGGCTCCTCACATCGGTGGATTACATCTGTGACCCGTCCAAATTGCCCGAGGGAAGCCCGTGGACGTGCCCGGGGTACGATGTATTTTACAATGCCTCCATCATTTGGGGCGTGGTGGGACCACTCAGGATGTTCGGCCGCCTTGGGCTTTATGCCAAGATGAACTATTTTTTTCTCATCGGAATTCTCGCTCCAGTCCCGGTCTGGATCCTCTCTCGAATGTTTCCTGAGAAGAAATGGATAAGGCTCATCAACATGCCTATCATCATAAGTGGCGCAGGGAATATGCTACCGGCAACATCGGTGAATTACATATGTTGGATAACCGTCGGAGTTTTGTTCAACATATATGTGTACAAGAGGTACAAAAGTTGGTGGGCTAGGCACAACTATATTTTGTCTGCTGGGCTCGATGCCGGCGTCGCCTTCATGGCGGTACTTTGCTATTTCACATTGCAGATTAGGGACATTAATGGGATGAGTTGGTGGGGCCTGGAATTGGATGATCACTGCCCTCTCGCCCATTGTCCAACCGCTCCAGGCATTCAGGTTAAACATTGCCCTGTTTTTCGTTGATCAGAGGACATCCGATATGCAATGTAAAGGGGAATAGTATCTGTACTTCTCACTACCTGGTCACTTTTTACAGATGCTTGTACTGTCAAATCTTCAAGTGCAGAAGAAGAAAACGAAATAGAACTTGTAGTGTGAATAGATCTTTTGCCCTCATTTTAACTACAACCATCAATTTGATGAATCAATCAGCATCATGAGTTAATATCCATGGTGAAGAGAACGAGAGTGTAGAAGCCAAACAAAAAAGAGAACACACCTGCTCCTGCTGACATTGTCCTAATATCAGTGACCTTAACAATCTACATCACGGATCCTTTACATCATGCCAATTTTGCTGTAATTTTTGCCAGTAATTAAACATTAGTTTGTTTTGACTGACTTTCCTTTCTAATTTGAATCTGGCGTTAGCTAAACGAGAGTTGTGTACATAATCACAACAGTTAATGACTGAATTTGAGAATGGGCTGCAGACAAAGATGGAGAGGCCTAATGTTCCTAGATCTTCACGTTGTAAACCATTAGACCGTCGCAACATGCAATTGAAAGTCTTAACTGTATAATGTAGTTCATTTGCACACTCATTTCTTGACAAACACTTCGCGGTACAGTTTAGCCCAGGGCAATTCCTGTTCCGATGGACAAGAATATCATCCCAGGCCAGCATCACGCACACTCAGCGTTGAAAGGCTAACTTTGTGTGAGATGCCTGAAAGTGACCCTTCATTTTTGTTGGCACTAAAGAGAGAGAATCAGCTTTTCATTTTGTAAATCAGTACATCAATTAATTACTAAAATTGCTGTCCAGGTCTATAAGGACAAACTAATCTTCAGGCAGTTTTCTTCATTGGCCTGTCTTATGTGCTTAACGCATGTAATGAGTGTGATAGTGATTGGAGACTCTTTCTTTGGTAAGGTTGTTGTAGCTTTGGAACATTTATCCAGAAAAACTAGCTTACAGTAAAAATGGACTGACCGAACTACCGTGATTTCTGTATAGATGTTCTTGCCACGGTATGTTGTGGATCCACCAATTGACAATGGATTCTCCGACCGGAACTAGTTTATAGAAATCCCTCGGCAAGATGCCGTAGACAAGGAACAAGTAATCGACAAAGAACAGCAGGTAGAGGTAGAAGATGCATTCAAGTATGATCGAGGAATGTGAAAACGGGTCAGTGACTGTGTTGAGAAAATGAGAGCAAGGGGAAGGGAAAGAGTAGACTTTCTTTCAGAAAATGGTGGTCCTGCCGGATGTGGCACCAGAACATGCGGTTGTTGGCACCATGTCGCGACCTAAAAAAAATCGGGATGTCCGATCTTAGGCTAATGGATTACTAGATCAATTAAATTAACTAACCTAGTTCGAGTTCTCCCAAACTCTACCAATTCGCGACTTAGGTCCAATTGTGAGCATGCAAATATTTTCAATGGGAGTCGCCACTAATCATTTAGGGTAGGTTGATTAGAAACCTAAATAAAATAGCGGGAGTACTATTTTATTTCTGCGAACCAGAAATTTTGAATTCGGGGACTTGGTTACGCTAGATTCCCTAACGCCCTTTCGGTACCAATTTCCGAAAAAATACTCAATTTGACAATCTTGATGAATCTTGACTTAAAGTTCAAAGGTGTAGAAATTTCTTTTTGATTTTTACTTATTTGAATGAAAGCTAACCTATATGTAATGACGTGCAAAAATTGACATGCGATTAATGCAACCTAACGTGCAAACTATATGTCATGCGACGACGTGACCTATTTCTAATGAAGGGCATATTATTTTTTTTGTATTTTTTAAAATGAAATTCGGAATTAAAAATGCTAATTATCTAAACATGCAATTTTAAACTAAAGAAATTAACCTATTCCAGATCAATCTTTTTGGTATTTTTTTTAATGAAATTCGAAATTAAAATCAAATAAAAAAACGCTAAATCTTTCGAATTAAGTTTCGATCTGAAGCCTGACAGATCGATCCTAAAATTCGAAATACCAGCTATGGAAATAACTCTATCTAAAGCCTGATAGATAGATTTATTTCCACGTGTGCGGTTGCGGATTAGGAAATTTTCCTAATCAATCACATCTTGAAAAGATTTTGATTTCTCAAATATTTTGGATATATTCAAAGGATTTTGAAAATTCCGATTTCTATCCAAATTTGATAAGGAACAGATATTCAAGATTTCAAAAAAAAGAAATAAAATCCTAATTGGAATATGCTTATTACTCAAATATGCAAAATTAGATATCAATAAGCATAAATTAGGCAACCAAATATTCAAATCAAATCAGGATAAGATATTTACCTAATCCAAAGATTTGTTTCCAAATTTGAATCACCGGCGGATCGGAATTGTGGATCGGATGAACAGTGAGATAAGCGGCAACGGGTGGACCAACGGCAATGGCGGTGGGCTTGATGGATGGTGGCTTGCAATGTTGAGCGAAGCAGTCCTCGCGGTGGTCTTCTCCCTTTGTATGCGTGACTGCTTAAAAGCCTTCTCTTTTTATACTTGACCGTGAAGATTATAGGCAGAAGGAGGAGTAGCAAAAAGATGTTGGGCACGCCATTGTACTCGTCAGAAATTCAATGAACCCAGCTGGACAATGTGTTGATGATGGTGTAACAGCACGTCGGGTAGCCTATAAGCACGACAACGGATAAAACGCAGCAGCAGAGGCAATACAGATTAGTAAATCAGGGGAGGCATGAAACTCCACGAAACAACGTTGCGCCTGATGATGAACCGGGATAGCTGCACTGGTGCAGGTGGAACAACAAACCAGCGACTTTGTTGGCAAAGATGTCGACAAAGTTAGATGCGGGGCTGCTGCTTCGTGATTTAGCAAGGCTCGTCACGGCAAGGGCAATAGGCGAGGTCTTGAAGCAGCAACGACGGGTGGCAGCAGGGTCGTTGCCGCGGAGGGTGAAGCTCAACGGGATGTGCTCGCTCTCTTCACTTACCTATGACTCCCTTTCTAGCCGTGTATCAAATTGTGTGCCCCCCTCAAAATTCTGATCTCTCTCCCCGAATGTGTTCCTCCCTTCTCACGATTTTTCTTTCAATGGTCTCACCTCTTTGTGTTTTTTTTTTTTTAATCCTTCAAAATCCCCCCTTCTGTCCAGAACGTGGAGGCCTTTTATTCTCCACTTTGACTCTCGCCAGTTGAGCCTTCCCCTGAAAGAATCGAAAATAATCCCCCTCAAAATCTGCTTTCTCCTCCTCCTTTCCTTTTATTTCTTTCGCCGAGACCTCCCCCAACCTAATTTAAATATTTTCTTTCCGATTATGGGCGTGAGGAGATCTTTTGGGCAGCATATTCTTTCTTGTTTTGAGAAAGATATATTGCATATTTCCGTAAATATCCGAAAATCAAAGTCTATGAAATCATGGACATCTTCAGGAAATCATGAAAGATATTTCTGCACAAATGCCCAACCAAAAATATATTTACCGAGAATCATGCATATATTCCGAAAATCCTTCATATCTCACGTGCGAAAATTCCACCCATGATTGTCCATTCGCCATTGATTTAATGCAAATGCAATTATGTGAGCCTATTACTATAAATGCTCCTAAAATTTATATGCAGTTTTAATTAATTTTTTTTTTAGGGACCGAGATCGATTCCTAATTTTTATGCAATGAATGACTAATTGGATTTTCAAAATTTAGGTGTCAACACACCACTAACGTTTTTTTTTTTTTTCAGACAAATTCATGTGTCGTGATTTAGACCTGCGCTTTCAATTGCATAATCTATCCGAAGGGACTCAGACAAACGTTTCAAGAGAGTGTTAGTTCTATGTCTGAAATTTCCTTGCTCTGTTTTTCTCTCCGTGCAGAGCTTGCGGCCTATGTCCCATGGAGGTTGCGACCTCCGGACGCTAGCCTCGCATGGCCATAGCTCTGTGGTTGCTTGAGGCAGGGCACTTCCATGGCCGTGGTGTTGGGGTTTGGCTCAGTCGGTTCGGTCAACTTTTGGCCACGAGTGAGAGGAGGTAGAGCGGGCCGTGAGTGAGAGCAGCTAGAGAACCACAAGCGAGGAGAGAGAGAGAGAGAGTGCGAGCATATCTGTAAGTTCGAAACTCGAGCAACTATGGCTTAAAGCTCATTGATCTAACTTTATTTGGGACAAAATTCACTCTCAACTCTATTTTATAAAAACTATTACACTTGAGGTCCGTCATTTGAAATTTCTCTATTACAAAGATAATACCGATTTATCTTTCTTTATACTTGAGGTCCTTCCAAGGGTCAATCAACCAAATCATTTAACGTTGATAGATAATTAACTAGCTAGATGATGCTTAATATTGCTGCATTCATCTTCTTCTTCTTCTTTTTCCTTGTAGTGATATTTTGTCTATAATTTATTTGTTAACCAAATATCCAATAAAGAACCGTAAACTATGCTTAACCATATTTGGTTTCTATACATCTCGAAGCATAATTAATTGATATACCTTAACTTATTATGTGTAAATCAATAAAATAATAACTTAGATCAAAAGGTTACAAATTTATGACCTCTCTATATATTAGAAAATTTGCAAAATAGTAACTTAGAACAAGAGATAGGAACCTCTAAGAGTTTATTTTTTTACGATTGATTAAATTTATATGATCAAGATAGAAAAAGGATGTTGCGCTGAAAAATATTTAAAAGTTGTTACGAAAACGATGTCAATGACAAGATTAGAAAAAATAGAATTATGTTATTTGATGCTTTATATAATTAACACTTATAATGAATAGATGTTCTGTGTAACATAGTAGAACAATGTTATCTGTATCTTCTATGTGGATGCTATAGCCAAGAGACATGCAACTTGGGACCAATTTTTTCCCATTTTCGTTCCATATGCAGTTGCGTTTTTAATATTAAAGATTAACGTTGTTCGTACATGACTCTGTGTTTACAAAATGTGGTTTAATTTGCTTCTGAAAAAGCGTTGAGACGCAATATAAAACGCAACCCCATTTGCAACGTCCGTGACTGTCTACTAGTCTTTAAAAAGAGCCTATAAATGTTCGGGAGTGCTAATAACCATTAAGAACTCAATGAATAAGAGCATGTGAGCATGTCATGTTGTTCAACCTCATGCGACCTTTATACAGTAAATATATCCCTTCTTAGTGATAAGCATGATACAATAATTCGACACCAACCCACTTGGACCACATACATATATATATATATATATATATATATATATATATCTCTCTCTCTCTGGAGTACAAACTACATAATAGGAGCACGTGAGCATGTCATGTTGTTTAAACTTGCATGACCGTCATATAGTAATTATATCCCTTCTTAGTGACTAGTATGATCTGATAATTCGACACCAACCCACTCGGACAACACCTCTCTCTCTCTCTCTATAGAGTACATACTGCAGAATACATAAGAGCACGTGAGCATGTCATGTTGTTGAATCTCGTGTGACCTTCATACACTAAATATATCCCTTCGGGCTGACTGTACCTCGGGACCGTGACACTAGCACAATACCTTAATTCGACACCAACCCACTCGTGCCACACCTACCCCTCTCTCTCTCTCTGGAGTACAGACTACAGAATATACATGTGAATGTGTGACTTGAAGGGAAGGATAGGGATGCGGCAATTAATGAACACATGGAAGAAGACAAAAGCTTGTGGTGCAAAATTTCACAAGTCAAATAACCGCGTCACAACTCGCGGACGCAGCCGTTCAGATGACTTGTTCACTTCCAACGAGGAATCTTTGCAGTTTCTTCTCAATTCCATTCGGCAGCGACTTGAGAGGGTCCCAAAAGAATCAGATCACCAACAATGTCTCCTTGGACTGTGCCTCCGTTTAGTACTCTGAGTCTGAGAGTGATCCATCATAAGCCGCTTTGCGCAGTAGAGACACTGAAAACGAAAGCAAAACAAAGTTGACACAGCAATAGAATCCATGCGGAGATGACAAACTTAAAAAGTACCTTAACAAATATTCTTCTTGCCGGCAGATGCTCTATAGGAGACTATAATCTTTAAGGCGTGTTAAGCCTTTTTCCTTCAGAAAGTGAGAAACAAAATTTGTCACTGATCAAGAGTGGAGCGACCGGATGACAAACCGTGGAGTTTCACTCTCTTTTCAGCCCAAGAAGCGTCAACCCAATGGTCACAATTTCGACAGTTCTGGTGAATGAATCTCTCTTAAGTGAACTTTTGATGTTGGGTTCCGACATAAAGCCACTTCTTTTCATTGAATGATGTTCCCGTTAAATTATATTCCTGCATTTTTCTTTGCTCCCTGCTGAATAAAAGGTGTCTGGTCTATATATGAACACCACAGTAAGTTTCAACCGCAACAACGAATGAAGTAGAAGTGCAATTCAACGGTGAACTTGGTTATCAGTACTATTTTTCGCAGCGAGCCAGCCATGGCAGTTTTAAAATTTTGAAGAAAGTGCCCTGCTTAGAACACAACTCACTATTTGCTTCTGTATCTGCTGAAACATGACCAAGTCTCTGAGTCAGTGTGCGTGTGTTAACGTAGAGGCCTTTTAATAATTGAGCAAAAGTATGTCTCATAACTGGACTTAACAAGCAATCTCAAAGGTGATGGGGTTCCTTCATTCTGTTAATGGCATGAGCAATAATACATAACCCACTTGTCATTAAAACTTTCATAAACTATTGCCGAGTTGCTTTCAACAATCATTCACTAGTGGAAATCAAAACCGGTTCAACATGGAACTATCGCAGACGAGTAGCAATCACGGGTGTAAAACTCCGACACGTACGGTTTTCAAGCTAGCAGGAAGTAGATTTCTCGGCCACTGTTTTCATTCTCATACATCTAAAACAGAAGATACTCAGTTCAATCTAGCAAAAGGTGAATTACCTGCGGCAACGACCGACCGATGGGCTTCAAACGAAACGGCTTGAGAATCTGCGAGGGACTCGATCGCGGCCCGTCGAACTCTCCAGCGATGGCGCTCCAAAAACAGGGACGAGCCGGGGAAATTCCTGAGCCAGTAGCGAGAGCTTTCTAGGATGTGAATCGTAATCCAACCTTAGGAAATACCCCAGAAATCTCTTATATGATGAGAATCGATTCTGTCGCGTCAGTTAAGATGTTGAGAGCGGTCACCACGTCCTGTACGCCGGCCTATTCGCTTGGCTTCAAAGGAGAGACAGAGAGAGGTGGAAGAAGAGTCTTATGGGCGTCAGTTGGCTATTCTCTCGGTTCGTTTTTGACTCGGCGAGTGGGGCGGGCTTTCTTATCCTCTTATCTGTAAATTTCGAAGTGTTCAACGTGTAAATAGAGGTCATCTCCCTCCATTTCAATCTTATCCGTGAGCATCAACTTCAACCCAATACATGCTAAATAATTTTGTCTTCTTGAATTGTGAACAGGGGTGATCGATTCCCGGTCCGGTTCAATGGAACAGGTCACTTTTTTGTTTTTTTCCCACCACAACAAGAGAGAGATTGACAAATCTCAAGATATTGACGGAAGCGATAGTGAGTGAAGAGTCATTGTGGTGGGACGATAAGAGGAAGTCATTGTACGTGGGTTTAATTCATATTTTGCTAATTTTTTTGAAAAATAAAAAAAAAAAGTATATGTAGTCGGTCCGATTTCCCTTTATAACTGTCGCGACCTACCCCGCCAAAGATCAGGTTTAGGCCAAGAGGTATTTGTCGATAGATACAAACATCAATTGATTCGTTTGAAAGACGAACCAAATGGTTTATTAATCCAAGGACCGAGGCGATCCCAGGCCTCATACCTTATGTGATGAGAATTATCTAAACTATGCATTCTATTGGAGTCGCCATTAGCCATAATTAAGAGTTGGCTAGAAACCCTAATCGAGATGCGGGAGTGTCGTCTTGATATGTGCGAAAATCAGAGATTCCAAAATTTGGGGACTTGATTACACTAGCGATCTAACTAGTGTCTTTTCGGTACCTAAACTTAAATGTTTGCAAACTAACGTATCGGGCAGCCTATCGAAAAAGTTAAGGTTCTACCTAACCGTTCTAAAAATAGAAGATAACAGTCAATGTATTAAAAGTGTGCAACCAGATAATCATAAAAAAAAAAAAAAAAATCAGCGACCTAGTATCGTCTCTAAAAAAGAAAACGCAATCAAAAGCCTTAAAGTAAAGCCCTAATGGCTTATCCGATTTTTGAGAATTTTTTAGGTTTTTCTCATTTTTCATTTTTTTTGAGTTTTTAACCTAAAATCTAGTGAAAGTAAGCCAAAAAAACTGATTTCTGAACATTTCCTAATTTTCTGATTTTTTTTTTTTAAGAATTTTTAAGAATTTTTCTGAATTTTTTAATTTTTTTGAATTTTTTGAATTTTTTAATATTGTTTATTTAATTAATTTTTTTGGGATCTTTAAACATTTTCGAATTTTTTTGGAATTTTTTTGGAATTTTTAATATTTTAATATATATTTTTTAATTTTGAAAATTTTTATTAATAAAAAAAATCCGGATTGGGTCCCTCGACCCAATCTGCCTGACTGCCCGACCCGGGTTTCCGACCCGCCCGAACTCTTTTTTATACACTTCTTTTCTAATTTTTTTTTTGTATTTTTCTTTCTTTTGTTCCTTTTTCCCTTTTTTTTTTTTTTTTTCTTTTCCGGCCTTCATCCCCTGCGTGCCTTCTCCAGAACTTCTTCTTCTTTATGTGTTCTCTTCACCGAGAACGCCCTGAGCGCCCCCACCGCCGTCCGACGGCTCAGCTCACGCCGGGGACACCGACAACCGCCACCAGCCCGACACCCTCGTCGCTGGCCAATCGCCGGGGTCAGGCTAGGCGCTAGGCCAGTCACCGCGCCTAGTCGTCGGGCTGTGCCTGGCGACGCGGCCGTGCCTGGCCGCGCTTAGCCGTGCCCGGCGGGGGCCTAGGGAAGCCTCGGCATGGTTCGGGCGCACCAGGCCATGCCCGAGCACCAGAGTAAGGCCTGGCCATGCCTCAAGCCGAGCCCGGGTACCGGGTCGGTGCCTGGCTGCGCCGAGCCATGCCAGGTCGCTCCGGCTGCGCTAGGGCCGCGACTGGGGCTCCGGCTTCGCATCGCTTCACCTCTCGACTCAGGTCGTCACAAAATCAACATCTACACATCCATTCAAGTAGAAAGATGAAACCTTGGGACTTTGGCTCGAAGGTTACCGTCGGAAAATGCCACGGCTTCGTTTGATGCTAGGGCACAAGCCGATGCTCGAAATGCCACGAAGATGCATGAATCGCAAAGCAAACTTAATGTCAGTGACTGTATGAGGACCGGTCTAGCATATAATGAAGCTTCAAGGCGTTGTTTTCATGAAAACCGGCCCGGAACCTCGCCCGGAACCTCACCCGGGCATTTTGTCGAACATGCAAAGGGCGAGCTCAAAATGGTGGCTAACGCCTAAACTCAAAGTGTTTTTCGGTTCAAACGCGGTACATGTAGTTTGAGAAGGTCAGGTCTCACACTAAAATGGTCTTGATTCGCGGCAAAACGTGAGAAAACAACGCAACCAGGTTCGGGGTTTTAATCTTATTCTGCTTCGTTGAAACATTTCCACAAACGGGTGGTGTGCGACAAGAAGGAGAGCCTCAAGGCTGATTTCTGTGGGATTCAAAGGTTGTTTCTTGCAAGAAATCATTCAAGAACAATCCCGGGGGAAGTAAGGGACTATTTTCCTCATTTTTTGGTGCCAGGTGACCACCGACCAGACTCGGTGTGCCCGGCACCCGAGAGGCAAGGGGTGGTACCAAAAACAGGGGAAGATGAGAAGAGAACCCACCTGATTCGGGTCTGTCCGAGACGAAGCGCGGCGGCTGGGCGGTTCGGTGGCGGCTCGGGTGGCACTCCGGCGAGTGGGTAAGACCTGAGACTCTCCGATTTCGCTCAACTCTCTCTCTCTCTCTCGGCCTCCTCTTTCTCCTCTCTAACTCTCTCTGTTTTTCCTTGTTTTCAACCCCCGCGCGAAGCTCCGACGACCGGATATGAAGGAATGGTTGACTCGAGCTCTCGATGCATGGAGGCGAGGGGGAGGAGATTCGTCCGACCACCTCCTTTCCGACGGAGCAGCTGGAACACTCCCTCTCTAAAGACCCCTCTATCCTCCTCTTCCTCAAACTCTCTCTCTCGGTTCTTTCTCGTTGCTCCTCTGTTCGGCCTCAGCCCTCGCTTTTTATTCCGGATCGGGACCTCCCTTTTTGGGGACCACTGGCCGCCTGAACCGAGAACGGAACAAACAAAAAGGCTGCTGGGCCCCCGTTCTGCTCATCGTAAAAGACGGTCCCCTTTCGTTTGTCTTGCTCGCGATCGCGAGGGAGACGGGCCTAGTCGAAAGCCAAAAGGGGCTGAACCCAAGTCCGAAGGTATATTTTAATTATATATATATATATATATATATATATATATTTAATTTTATCTCTCTTTCGCACTAATTTGGTCAATTTACCATTTAAGCATTAATTTAACGAGTTGGGCAAAATTAGGTGTCAACAATAACCGAGAACCGGACCGTCTGGACACCGCTTTTGCTTTTAGGAACCGAGAACCGGACCGACATTCCTAGGAACCGGACCTTACTTGCCGGTTCAATCCAGTTGGAGCGGTTTTCGGTTCGGACGGTCCGTTTTGTGTATTCCTAATTGTGAATATGTGCAAATTAAAATATCAGTAGGGCGATAAGATGCTACAAACAAACTAAAGAATATCGTATAGAGTTTTTGCAACCGCAAATGATTAAAATGCCCAATACAAGATCATCATGCCTCAATTGGAAAACAAAAGAAAAGCATGTACAAGTCCGAAAGTCAGTCGTGCGCACAAATATAGTGAATCTAATGTTTTGGAAATGCAGAGAAATTCCTAATTTTCCAGAAATAAAAGGAATAGAGTTTTTCCTGTGATAATTTCACGACGCTTGTCATCAATTCTCATAATTACTCCAGAATGTTTGAAATAAAGAATGGACCGTCCAACGTTTAAATTAGTTATTAGCAGCCGAACCCTTTCCCCCCCTTTTTTTTCTAGAGATTCTTCTATACAAGCCGTGGGAGCAAAGACAAAAGAGAATACTACTCGAAAATATCCATAAGTCAAGAGTTTCAGGGAAAACATTTATCAAAGGAAAGAGGCATGGCTTCACCTTCGCAGAAACAACAGTTTCTTTCCCTGGTTTTGATGCACAGGCCTTGCCCTGCCAGTTAGACAATCGCAGCTTATAGAAAAACCAAATTAAGCACAACAAGAACATATTTCATTGATTCCATCAGACGATTTTGAAAAAGAAAACATTAATATTCGCAAATCAGCAGATGCCATATTAATAAATGGGCAAATACATCACTTCTCTGAGCAGCTCTCAGTAGATGTCCCTCCACCGATCTCTGCAGAATAGGAGCGGCTGCCCCACATAAAACAGTTAGTATGATGTTCACCAGATCAAAATGTAAATCCGTAACGATGGGTGTGGCTAGTGTTATGGTTCAGCCAGCCCGAATGAAGATTAAAAAATGAAAAAAAAAAATACTGCAGGTTTTAGGCTCCATTCGTTTGGCAGATTTGTGAGAATGGCACAATGTTTTGGTATTCGGCTGAAATCTGAAAATATCTCCGAAAATATTTTCTGCATTTGATGTGAAAAATTTTATTTGATTTTCCTCCATGCACTACTTTTAATAATTTTTTTTACCTTTTAATATTGATTTTTGAAATAATTTTTAATTTTCTTTTTCTTTTTTTTTACTTTCTTCTCTAGTTGGTCTTGCCAGATTCCGATGAGGTTGCCAAAGGTTGGCAAGGCTCTAGCGACCTCAGGAGAGGCTCGTGCCTTGCCCAGCTTGCCGGATCTAGTGAGGCTCGAGCTTGCTCGAGGCCGGTTAGGCGAGCTTGGGCCTCATTAGATTCGGCGAGCTTGGCAAGGCTTGTGCTTTGCCTCAGGTCGCAGACATTGATAAGGCTTGACTACGTTGGAATCTGGCGAGGAACAAGCTCACCTGTGGCCGGTCGCCGACCGCAGCGAGGAAGAAGAAAAGGGAAAAAAAATTAAAAAAGAAAAATTAAAAACTCGATTTTTTTTAAAAAGAAAAAAGAAACAATAATGAAAATGTATTTGGTGAAAGAAAGTGAGGAGAAAGAAGATATAAAAAATGATTTCCTCTCTCATTTTATCCACTTTTGAATGTGTTTTTCCCATTCAGGAAATTTTTTTTCCTTGAGTAGATTATTTTTCGTGAACCGAACGCCAGAAAATTCACAAAACATTTTCTTGGAAGCAAGCCCTTATCCAATGGTCACCGATCCAATGACCCAATTTTCGAGGCCAAGGCCCCAAAATTGATTTCGTGTTGGGCCCTGGCCTCATGGGCCCAATTAGGGATTTTTCTCCAAGGCCTAATCCCTCAACAAAATTTGTCTGGCCATCAAGTGCTCCACTACCTTACTACTCCATGTAGAATGCATGCATTCGTTTACCATCCGGAGTCCTACACCAGCTATTCAACCGAATCGTCACAACAAAGCAATGATCTGCAGGAATTCCCCGAGCCGCGATAGGTGGTCAACATCAGCGAGCAGAATCAAGGGCACACTCTGACGTAGCCACGACATTACATCATGTGCCATGGAAACTCATTTAGACAACAATGTGCACTTGACAAATTCATGGCTCTAATGGTCTGCACTCCCTGTCAAAATGAAAGTCGCTATACCCGAGTTGCACAATTCTCATACAAATTCGCACTTTTATTTGTAGAGCGGAAATCATTTAAACTACTGGGATACATGTCGCACTAGAAAAAAAGTAAGAATGACGCCATGTTTCTCTCCTTTGACACCATTCGGGGCGACTTCAGCCACGATTAGTCGCTATGAAAAAAATGACATGGATGTACAAGGTGCCAACGGAAGGGCTTTAACTTTTGAAAACTAGGGGAAAAATTATGAGAAGATTATCTATAGTACAGCACTAGGAAGCCTTATCTTAGGACCACCTTTAAGTGGCTCTCCACTTGTTCTCTCACCTTCCACTGCAAATCAAAACATTGCTCTGCTACGTTAGCAACTCGTTTTCATGAGTGAGATGTTAAACAGCAAAGGGAAAAATTGAAATGCCGAACAGAAGCTAAAAACATGTAGTTCTCTTACCTGCAACTCATTGATTTCTTCATCTGTCAGTGAACGCTCCATGGAGCGATAAGCAATCCTGTAGCAATGGCTGGTCATCCCTTTCTTGTTTGTGAAATTATCGATCAAGCATACCTGAGAGAAGCCGTTCAAATCAGATCAAAGTATGCTTCAATGGCAGAGGAAAAAAACCAGCAGAAACACTAGGCAAGCCTTTCCCAAATTAGTTGACACGTTATAGGCACATTGAAGGTCATCCAGATGAAACCTCCTTAACAGAGATTTCGTTATCTTATTCTCGTCTCAGTTGGCAGAAACTTTTGCCTGATATAGTGGCTTATAATTCTCATTTTATTGATGTCTAAGCCAACAACATATTTTCATCTCGACCATAATTCCTGTATGCATTCATACTCAAGAATCGGTATTTGTATGCTTATAAGTTATAGCTACCAAGCAACAAGTCATGAAGGCTTGGGCAGAAAGAACGAGACAATTGGACAAAAACGAAATCATCGTGGGTTAAAAACTGTTCTATGCATGGTGAGTCCTATTTCCTCTGGTGATTAATGTGTTGAACCTGAAAATTAAAGGAAGACAAAATGATCTAGCAACAAGGTAAGTTTTTCTCTTTGCAGAAACTAGCGACAAATGGACCCAGGCAAACTAACTGCACCTTTATCATATATTTCTCCGAATATCATTACTCTTTCTTCAGTCTAGCCCTATAATAGTGGCTTTTGGCAAATTCCAGAATACTAGAAGTACTTGACCCAACAACAGCGAAGTAAAATGCAAGCAAAGAAGCTTCGACAGTACAAGTACGAGCTCCAAATTCCGTTTATCACAAAAATCCATCTAAGCAGAGTCTCAGAATTTTTTCAGAGACTTGCAATGATATCTTCAAGAAGCAACGTTTAAAGAAGACATAGAAAAGAACAATGCTAGAATGCAAACCTCCTCAACAAGATCGCCAGCAATGCCTCTGATCACTTCACACAGGTTGTTTTCAGTAAAAGACTCGTTGATCCAGAAGCTCATGTCCTTGTAACAAGGAGGAAACTGCCACAAGAAAATTATTTCCATAGATAAAATTGTAGAAGGATCTCCATACAAGGTTACTAACTAAATTAAACGATAGCTGTTCCAACTTAATTGTGCAAAACCCGGTATTTCATAGATACTGGCAGTGAAAATTTTCTTGATGACCACTCACGCATCAAAATCTCATATGGATATTCAAAATTAAAGGAATACCAACAAACCAAAGCTAATCCTACCTTTGAAAATGGCTTGAATTTGACACCAAGCTGGCCTTCAGAGAACTGAGCATCAAAGCACAATACAATACTCATACAATCAGATCAACAAGATCTCCCATAAAACTTGCACTGCATAAATAGTCAAAGTAATATATGACATGCAAAATCCTAAACCAAAAATTACCTGAGAAGTAAATCGCTCATCAGTTGTCCAGAAAAGCCTAATATCTGGTATGTCAAATAAAACCATAGCAAGTCGCTCTAATCCAAGTCCAAATGCCCAAGCAACATTATTTGAGTTACCACTTCTCTTCAGAATTTCTTGTTCTGTAACACCACAGCCCAAAACTTCGAGCCACTTTTCCTGACACAACAAATGATATGCTAATGAGATTCAATTCCCTGTTATTTAAAACTGTCGACTGTCTCCAAGCAGTCCAATCGGTGCATTAGCAACATAAAAAAAAATCTTAACAAAGTCTTCAGTCCTAATTCCATCAACCCTACAGAAAAACAGCAATGCTATCATAGATAGTCACTATGCAGACCCTGCTGGGAATAACAACGCAAAATCAACTAGAGGAAAAAGAGTAAATATGTTGAAGTAACAGGCTTCTTCTCGGAGGTCGTCAGTTGTTTAAATCGTCTCTGAGCTCCACAACATAAAGAGCAAACAACATTTGTTGTAGCTCACTTTCCTTGGAGAGTAAGGATAGACACTGCAAGCACACATTTGTCCTTTTGGATGTAAACTTCAACTGCATACTTTGAACATGCTTTAAAAATAAATGCCTAAACTCACCACCTAATGAGTGGAAAATTATTGTAGCTGTGCATATTATACAGCACCAATTAACATAGCTCAGACCCCGGTTCTGCTATATATTTACAGTATATAAGACCAATTTCACTACTGTAGGAAAATAGATTGTTGTACTCTCCACTTAGACATTTATCATACAAAATTGTCAAAACACTGGAAGATGACATGCCGTGAGAGAAAAGTAGTAGACAGAAATACAGCAGATTTCCACCCAAAAAGGGGAAAAAGGATCTTTGAAGTTGTCTTCTTTGTTCTTATACTTGTTCTCTACATTACTTTTTAGTCATTGCATTAGAGAAAAGTTGTTTGCCTTTAAGAGTAAACAGTTATTTTCCCAAAATCAAGCTCATGAGAAGGCGAGACCCATACCTGAAAATATATCTCAAGCTCAAATGATGGATCAGTAAATGGGAAATATGTATCATTCCAGCGCATTTCCACAGCACCTAAGAGTTCCAATGTACTGGAATGGTGAGAACATAATTCTAAACATAGCAGACAAGCGCAGTCATCAGAAACAACAACTTTGGTTAGCTTCGTTGACAAAATCATTTCACATTTTCTTCAATGAAAGGACCATAGAAGTCAATTACTGCAGCACACTATTATATTCTCAAAATTACACGAGTTTATGGCATCATTCTGCAACCTGAACATATTATTGGAATCATTCCAAACTCCATTAAAATTACAAAAAATACATGTCTTCCTCTGTACCATAACAAGTTCCTAGTCAGGGATCTTCCATTTCTGCCAATTTCTATCGCATATGAGACATCATATCTACCTTGATGGCAAGCTCTACACTACCCATTTCTGGTTTCATGGAAGCACAACACTTGTTATGATAGGTTTTCAAGCTCCCCATGTGAACTTACCAAATAAGTGGCGTGCCAAACCCTCCAAACATTTCTTTAAATCCTCTGCTGCATAAGCAGTGCCATCCTGGCCAGATGACTCCCAATCATTCGGAGAAAAAACATGGACACCTTCCATCTGTATAATGCATGGGAAATTTAAAACCAACACTAGAGAGAATAGTGCTATGTGATTTTACGATATACATCTGATGTAAAAGCAGGTGGCGCTTCATGATATAGATAAAACCTGATGAAAAACTGGGTAATGCGTCGAGTCAATAGAATCTCTCCGATAAACATCTCCAGTAACAAGGAATTGTGTGTGACCCTTGCTTAAAATCTCTGCTTGATGAGCACTTGTATGGCACCTCAAAACTGTTTGAGGGTCGATATAATACGTGTCATTGTAGCTCCGGCTTACATGATCAGCAGGAACAAGGACATCATCAAAGTTCTGCACGACAGGGTTTTTTACAAAGCTAGCTCTGAGAACAATTTCATTTTCAGCCCTAAATCTCAAAAAAGCAGAGCACTGTTTAACAAAGCACAGCCTTTTAATATGGCAACCACCAAATTCTCATATAAACATTTGTCCTCAGCAGCATATCTTGGCAGATTTAACCAAAAGAGGATGCATTTCACATGTTTGTTTGTTAAACTTTACCCTAAATCTCGAAGCATCTCAAGGTTTGATAGTTTAATGTAGTTGACTGCAACACTCCATACTTCAGGGTTGCCAGTACAATAACAGCCATACTTATGATATGATGATCACTCAATAATATAACTGATCACTAATTTTATCCTTATCTCTTGCCTTAGTTTAACATCTAGCTAAACGATCAATTGCTATCACCCAGCAAAGAATCCACAACAAAACAATAAGGATGCTTAAGCTGCAGCCTCTTGTTTGTCTAAATAATTAACAAGCATATCATTCAGGTCATGCACTGAAAAAGACAAACAAATCCTTCCAAAAAATTCAATTCCTCACCAAGAAATTGAAGATAAACAACCCATAGAAATCACCATTCTGGTCAATCAGTTAAATTGAGTAGACAAGATAGAGAAATATTAATTAATCAAGTGATTGAGCATCAACCATGGATATGGCTTATTTCCTTATCTCATAAGGAAGATTGTTATATGATGTGCATGGTATTCGGATTCACTTCATGTTGAAACTAAATAGATAGATAAGCTCACAATGAATGAAAGCTTGTCACAACCAGTGTCTTAAATACTAGACCGGACCAGCTAGTTCACTTGGTTCGATCGGATACTGGCCTGGCTTCCGGTCTGATTCATGGTCCCATGCCGGCTCTGGTCAAAACCAGTCAAGAACCAGCCAAACTGGTCCAGAATTGCCATATTGGTTGTGCCGTTTCAATTCAAACCGGCTCATTTGACTGATTCTTTGACTCAATGATAAAGAATGAAGGATAGCATCAAACCCCTGAACCAGAGTGGCCAAGAATGCACGCATCCAGACGCACTAAACATCATCACAAGACTATTTTTGGCAAATATTGCTTATTCTATAGTTACTTCCTTCACTGAAAATGGTTTGTCAGGTAATAATCCACGAGTCTCCTGCATCCTAGCAAAACAATTATGCTGCTTGAGCCGCTAGGTTGAGCAAAAAAAGTTGTCATACTAATGCATTATATTACATATATTTCTACTTTATTTGAACCAGCCAGTTTTACTGGTTTCCCCCGATTGGTCGGAGCACGTACTGGTCAGCCATCCAGTATGGTCACCAGTACGGTTTTTTAAACACGGATCAAGACATTAATTTGGTGAAAATTATAATTATCACATCTGATATATAGAACCTAAGGCCCTTTCTGATGAAGAAACCAGGAAGACCTAGCCTTGTACATAGGCAACGTCAACAGTATAAGACTCCATTTATACAATGGCAAAAGGGGTCATGGTCTAAGAAGAGCCTAACATCATCCTGTTGTTTCCTCAGTTAGGATAATAAGTTCTGCATGATGCTTTAGTGGGCTTTTAGCCTACATGATTTTTTATGCCGGACACCACAGAGAGCACATTGATTAATCTACCAAGAAATAACAGTCACTCCTTTCTATGTATCTGTTAGGCTGTCGTAGCATGGAAATAAACTATTATGACAAACAAATTGAAGGGAGGACCTTTGATTGATATGAGAAATGCATAATGGAAACCTCCATATGATTATACTCTTTTGATGGAAAATCTAGTGAACCCCATGACAACATTTTCCTGGTTCTTGCACTGCCTGGTGTATGTAAGAGTTGCCAATCTTAGAGGCCTACTTCTATGCAGAACCTTCTCTCAATAACTAATATTAATTTGATATACAAAGTAGATGAATAGATTCACACCCAACTCCTTCTGTTGATAGTGTTAGGATAAACTCATATGGCCACATCTTACTGGTAAAATTAAAATATAATAGAAATCATCTTTTGCAGTTGCATAATTATTCTCAAGACCAAGAAAACCAAAAAAAGAGAAGCCGCAGAAAAACCATCAAATTCCCTCAGGAACAAAAATTCACAGTTGCTTTGCTACACATAAGAACATATGTTGACAGTCCCTTTGGAAGTTAAGGTGTTGGAACGTTTCGAGGCAAACAACCAAATACCCAGAAGAGACTCAATAACATCATGATTTTTCTAATCCATGAAGTATGCCACAGGAAGTACACATAAAAGCTAGATTTGAAGAACCAGACTGAAAATCTGAAGTTAAGTTAATAATTTTAGCTTTTATTTGTTCAACGTTCATCTGATATTCAACTTCTGTAGGAAGATAGGAAGTACACATAAAAGCTAGATTTGAGATGGCCCCAGCTGAAAAAGAACTGATCAGAAGATCCTGAGCATAACACTTGAGTTCTTGCACTAAAGAGAGGAATCAAAATGCGGTCACAATTCATCAAACATTTTCAACTATTGCTCGGACAGGTGGCACCCCTTTAGGAAGAATATCACTCGTATTCTCTTTTCATTTGGTGTGAGGCCTGGACGCAAAAGCCTACAACAATTACACCTCGATGTTTGGTGTGATCTAACAGCATGATTGCTTAAATTGAAACTGTGTCATTCTTCTGATCATAGAAATGATAGCATCATTTCCTAGCCATTTCAAATATAAACTGAGGAGCTTTTCCTCTCACAATGAATACTGCTGATATTCGTTTGATAATTGTGTTTTAGCAGGAGTGAAATGCTAATATGCCAAAAACATATTGAAATTCATTAGAACTTCCACCACCGCACTTCTTCTTATAAAAATAATAGACAGACAAAAACAATCAAATTCAAAAGAACAAGTACGAGACAGGCAGAAAGACAGACAAAAGATATCAACACTATACTGAGAGACCTGCCAAAGAAGACCATACATATCATAGCTTTAATGATTGATTAATTTATATCAAATTGTTTGACAAGTTTGCAGCCTGACCTGTTTTACGGTGACGATTGGACAGAGATCATCAAACTTGTCAAACTTGTTCTCGTAATTAGAATCAAAGTAATCATATATTGCATTCTTCAAAATTCCTATCGGATGTTGGTTCCTTCTGTGAAGCTGCTGTCCAAGTTTTGTAAATATAGTGTCTGGGATATTGTTTGTAGGCTCATCTCGCACGACATCTGCAACCCAACCAAATGGTCAACAAGTGGAAAATCTAACAGCATTACAAAATTTGCATCCATGATCTATAGCACCATTGCAGAGAAGCTGCCTATCCTGAAACCATGTACTTCCTCGTCAAGCAGTATAAGGGCAGGGATAGGCTCACCCACCAAGCAATATTACTTATAAAGGGTAACGTTATAATTCTCTAATTATACTTAGAAAATAGTTACAGGCTACAGTACTTCCATTGAAAAACTTCAATCTGTTCAATATACTTCACAAAACTAACATGCCACACCAATTTAGGCATGTGTGAATGACCAAAGAACTACAAATAGGACAAAAGAGTAATAACAACTTGAAGGAAAACAAAAGGCACCTGCAGTTATTCCACTTTAATTATAAGCTCATGAATACAAAGAATAGTCATAGATTTAATAGCTCACGAATACACATTATTAGATCACTAATGCGATGATGAAGGTGATGTTGGATACGCAAAACAAGCAATTCACATAATCAAGCAATCCATTCACTTTGTCAGTTCATCATAACTACTGAGACATAACAAAACTCGGAGCATAACTCAATTTGTCAGTTCCATACATATGCATGAGCATTGCAGATGCTCAGATTAAGACAATGAAGAGCAACACATAGCCCAGCATTCCCAACATTCTACCAGTTAGGTAGCGCTAGAGAACTAATTGGAGAAAAAGACAAAGCAGACCTCACTTTTTGCAATAGATAAAAGCAAACCAAGTGTAAACTTTACCCTTTTCTCCAAAACTTGCTAAAACAAGACTAGTATTCAACCGAAGCCAGTACAATAATTCGTCTTTCCAGGTGTTAGTCTAATTGTGCAACTGTACATAGGAAACCAAAACCCCAGCAGATATACAATTCCAATCACAGACCCTCTATCCAATAAAATCACTCAGTAACCGTGGAACAGCAAAGGCAAGTTAATTTGTAATGCACTAAGAGAATTTAGAGTGAAATGAGAAGAGAATTGGGTATGAGAAGAAGAATTCAGAATGACGAGATGAGAGGCAAAGAAAGAGCAGAGAGGCTCGATAGGTGAGAAAAGGCATAATTCCATTCAGCATTGTTGAATTATTATCAAAGTGAAAATGAGATTATATGGCCTTACAATTCAGCCTTAGTCACGTACCAGTCACATGACAATGGCATAATAGAAAATACCTAATCAACCCTAACTAGATGATACTTCAAAACAAATAAAATAACAAAATGAACACCTATTGCTAGCACATTAAAATCATGCCATCACCTATAACACCATCTACCCCCATGACAAAATCTTCCTTGTGTTCAAGGAACGCATTATGGATACATCTCTGTAGTTGTACTATTTTCTCCAAATGCACCCCTTCTTCACTCATTTAGTACTTCATGCTTCAACCAAGACCTTTAAAATTTTCTTTCCAAGACTCGTACCTTGGCTTGGCAATAGAGCCCCCTGTGTATAGCTCAATATTCTCAAACAAAATGTGCTCTTCAAGTCCCACTATAGGTGAGAGAGTTATAAATTGAGCATTGAAGTCTTTAGGTGGCCTAATAGTCTAAAGAGATAAGGCAGTGCACACAACTTCACAATTTCCCTCCCGATGCCATCTATGCAACTGAAGTAGCTGTTTTACAGTTGCAGAAAATTCAGGTTGTTCAGGACACTCTACTCAACTGCCACTAATGTTGATTTCAACTTCATTCAAACAACTGAAATAATGAAATAGTTGCAGCTGATAACTAGTTCCAATTTGAGAAGGAAATATGTACAAGGAGCTTGTCCATGGAAAATTTCTTGTCCCACACTTGAAGCACCTAAAGGCGATTAAGAACCACAAGGTGTCACAGCAACATGTCTCATGATCACTCTGCCCTTGATTTCTTGTAGAAGAGGAAACAAGTTGCAATATGTCTCCCGTTTTATCACTAGGCAAGAAATATGTACAGAACCTAATTTGCTTATGCTTCCAAGTACATCCGAATAATAGGAATGCCGTTGAACCAATGTTAGATCCTCCATCGCGCGTTTTACCGCATCAACACCATAGACCAACAAGGAACTTAAGATGCAACAATACGCAATTTCATAATGTCAGTGTAAACCAAGCTTAATGTATCTGACCCATCTTGGCTCCTCAATTCTGAACATAGTAGGCTGACTTTTCAAGAAGCGAAAATTCATACTCCGTCTATGGTTCAGTTGGCCAGACCCAACTGCCTAGCACCTCAAAGTCTTCAAGCAAAGATTGATGCACAAGGTTGTTGTTGACGGTCCTACTCCAAAGCATATATTCATCCCCAAAATGTACAGAGTTGAACACAATCCATGCCTTCAGGAAGAGTACATTGTGAAAAAGCATGATATTACTCCAGTAGAAAAGTAGGTCAACAACTAGTGATTCCACCTCTTTGGGAACAGTATTGTGCACAGTCAGAGGAGCCTTAATTTTTCTTTTTCTGTCCGGCATGGTCCGTGGAGAAAGCATTATTAACCAACTTAAAATGATTGAGTCCTTTATCATGCAATCCAAGACAGAGTGCCTGTATATGTGATGACTGGTGCCTTCACAAGATGAGCACCCATCTCATAATATCACCCTAGTAAATACCACGCAATCATGCTACCCGCATATCTCGACAATAACCGAGTCTGCCATCCTAATCTCAATAAGCTGATCCACACCTATCAGCAGACCGATGCAAATAAGCTCCCAGTAATCTGCCTTTCCAGGAAATTCAACACAGGCCAAACAAGCTATGACTTCTGTAAAGTGGATGAGCTCCACACTAGACAACTTCACACAGAAAAGAATGTCCATTTCCTTGACAAATTGATCATCATGAGTATAGTGAGCAATGATAGAATGGGATGACAGGGTGCAAGCAAAGCTCAACAAAATGGTTTGGATACTCCTTCACTCTTAGTCCTTCTCTGAACTTATTAATTTCTTCTACGCCCCATATGAACTATCCACTTCAGTTACAGTGGATAATATTTTGACTCCTTTTACCATTGTGGATTAACAACCCTGCTCATAAGTCAATGAGACAGCTAAAAGCATTGACGAGTCTTCCCCGTTTAGCACACATAGCATTTGGGCACAAGCCAATTCTTTTCCCAATGATCATATATTTGTCTTGTACAACCGAAAGTCGTTAAACTAGGACTGGTCAGAAGATCACTAATGACGATGATCCCGTTAGATGCCATCTCCCAATCCTCCTCCAGCATTTTATCAAACAGGTTTAGCATCATATTTGTCAATCTCTGTCTAAGTGTAGCTAAGCACGATGGCACTACAGAGAACAATGTTTTCACATTTAATAGTTCATTTAAGATAACACTCGAGAGTGAAGTGCCTCTCATTTGCCCTGTAACAAACAACATATACCCAAGTTCTAACTCATAGACAAAAGGCTTACTCATTATATTGCCAACCACCATTGGTATCGAATCAAGAATCAATTCCTAACCGCGACGACAAGAAAGAATCAGAGGAAACCAAACAAACCCACGAAGCAAGGATGCACCACCAAGCGAATACAGCAGCCGTTACCGTCTCTGGCGATCTTGACGCCGCCTCGCTCAAGCGCCGAAGCAACGGGTGCCCTCCATTTCTGGCGGCGAAGGTCGTCAGCAGAGGAGAACGCCGAGGAAGAAGAGGCGGCGGTCGCGGACGAGGAGCAAGGCACCGAGAAGGCGGTGAAGCTCCTCCTGCCGCTCCTGTGGAGAAAGAGCAAGGCTCTGGAGAAGGAGGCGGTGGACTGAGCAAACGCCATGGCCACGGCCATCTTCTCTCTCTCTCTCTCTAACCCAGAACTTAGTGTCGAATGTCAGTAGATTTCAGTGGCTAATACGTTCTTGAAGGGATGATGTTTTCTGGACAGCAATGCAGACACAGAGGGTCGAATAGGATTCGCAAAGCTGATGAGAGGAAATAAAGTCAGCAGAAAAACAGGGAGTGATTGGCAAGCCAAACTAGGGGTGAGCGGTCCCGATTTGGTCCGACCCAATCTAAAATTCGGGGAATCGGATCGGGAGGATTGGTTTTAAGTTTTAGGACCGGGGATTGGACCGGCTAATGTTGTCAGACCAGATAATTGGTCCGGTCCGATCCGATTTTGCCCAATAAAACTAATATTAAATATTATTTATGACCCCGAATAGATTATTTCGTTTTTCCTTTGTAGTTCTGATTTAATCTCATAAGGTCATGAAAAAATTAGAAAAATATATAATATATAAAAAATTGAACAATCGGTTCTAATGGGATTAATATTAAATTTTCCATATATATACTAAATATTATATATGTGAAAAATTAGAAAAATATATATTTATCGATCCGGTTCCCACCCTAAAACGGGGAACCAGATTGCCTAAAAATCGGTTTCACTTTTAAGAACCGAAAATTGGATCGATATTCCCAAGAACCATACCAAATCGATTAGTCCGATTCGGTCTTGATTTAAGCAGTCCATCTTGCTCACTTCCCTAAGCCAAACCAAGGTTGGTTTGAATTCCCCTTAAAATTTGTGACCCAAAAAATATCCTGTTAAATAATAATTTTAAAAAACATAATTAAAGAGCAAAGACCAACTTTTGGACTCTCCCCAAAAATTTAAACTATTTTTTAAAAGGATATAAAAAAAAGAAATCGTACGTGAATTTACATGTCAAAAATTCATATATTGTGAGGTCTAAGAAAAGTCAAAATGCGTTTGTTGTAAGATTTAAACCAAGCAAAAAGCATAAAGTAACCATCTATCCAGATATTTAATATTCAAATATTTTCAATATCAATATGTATTACTATATTTATTCCTTTCATGATTCTTGAAATTCAACATATCTTCTCATATTCAAATTAATTTTCTTAATGAGTGCTCAGAGATACTTATTAAGTGATCAATCTAGAAAACTTTATATTTTTCTATGCATTGACTTTTTCCGTATTGTGTATAATCAATTCATTGAAAATTGACTTATTCACAGTTAAATATACTTAAACAAGTGTCTCCGTGGCACTCATTAACACAATCTTATTTACATTTTGAAAGAAAATTAATAAGGAGAAGTAATGCATTGATTTTTTTTTTCCCAAATAGGTCCCTATGACTTAAAAGTAGTACTCCTCTTATTACCATCAATTTTGGTAGACGTAGCTGGGGAGCAAACTTGTTGGGCTTAGAGTTATTTTTAGGCCTGATCCATTGACGCAACTTGATAAATGAAAAAGAACTAAATCGAAATTATTAACTTGGGGCCGATTCGAGCTAAAGCCCGAGTTTTTTTTTTTTTAATTTTCAAAAGATATTATCCACTTTTTCAAATTCCAAAATCCTAACATACTCGATATAATTAACAAAAATTACTTAGTTTCATCCAAAGAAACGAAATTTCGTGCGACATCCACAAAAAATCTCCCCTTCTTATCAAGTTAACTATCACTCACTCAATCATAATAGGTAATGAAATATCGTTTAAAAATATTTTGTTACCAATGTTATTCAACTACTAATTGTTGTCAATGGAGGTTTATCCACCAAGTAGCAAGCTGTACTAAATGCATCCATCAAGAATCTTTTGCTTTATTATTTTATAAGTTTTGAAGATAATTAGCAAGAGAGACCGAGAATATGGAAAATCAATGGAATACAGTCTTTGTTTTGGAAAAAGTGAAAATTAGGGCTACTTCCTCTCTCAAATGAGCGGGGCCCATGCTCCTCCTAACAAGGGGAAGCATTATATGTCTCCACAACTTTTGTTCAAGCCTGTTTTTCGTTTGGTCCGGGGACCTCAGCATGGTTTATTTGAGTCTTTTTCATGGTATATCTTGTGGATAAGATACAAGAGAGCCTGCATGCACTATCATGGGGAAAACTTCCATCACTAGGGATATGTAGATTATTTGAAATAATATACTCTAGAAGGGTAAGGATTTTGTCTTTTTTCTTTGATATTGAAAATGTCAACCTAAGGTAACAAATGGAGAAGTACAGTTAAACTACTACTTTTATATGAGAAGCTAGGACATTGCAAGAATGGTTTATTTGGAAATGGTTCGAACCATTGTATAGTAAACAATAGGGCTCTTCAATATTTGAAATTTTGGAACTATTTCTTGATGCTTTGGTAGCTTGATAGCATTTTATCCTGGCTCCGATAGTTAGACTCTCGTCACACTAACAACACTAGTGTAGCCACTGCGATACTGTCACTTCTAAACAAACTAGGCCTAACTTTTCTAGCATTGATTCATAGGCCCAACTTGATAAATAAAAAGAACCGGATTGGAATTATTCACTTGGGGCCGATTCAGGCAAAAGCCCGAGTTCCTTTAAAAAAAAATACAAAAGATATATTATCCACTTTTTCAAATTCCAAAACCCTAGCACACTCAATATAATTAACAAAAATTACTGAATTTCATTTAAAGAAATGAAATTTCACGTGGCATCCACCCAAATTTCTCCCTCTTATCAACTTAACTATCACCCACTCAAACACAATTAGGGGTGTGCAAAAAAACCGGGAACCGGATCGCCGGAACCCGGGACCGATCCGGTGGTTCCGGAATCCCCGGCTCAATTTATTGGAACCGATGGGTACCGGTCCGGTTCCCGGTTCCAAAATCACGGACCCACCCACCCGCCCACCCCCACTCGGACTAGGACCGGTAATATTATAATATATTATCTATTTATTTAAATTTTAATTACAAAAAAATAGAAACCCTAAATCACTAAATGCTCAATACCCTCCCCTCACTCTCGCACAGTCGCACTTCTGGAATCTTCATCAATAGAGAAACACTCTCTCACTCTCATTGTCTCCACTCCGACGCTCCATCTCGGCCTCGACTCACGGCCTCACTCTCTCACTCTTCTCGATCAATACTCTCTCGTCTCAAGCTCTCACCATCTCGTTCGCATTGTCTTCGTCTCCGATGCTCCGTTCACAACGCTCTATCTCGGACGCTCCGTTCACGACGCTCCATCTCCGACGCTTTGTTCACGGCGCTCCATCTCGGCCTCAACTCACGGCCTCTCTGTGGACTCCCACATGGCCGCGCCCTCTTAGTCGCCTCAATTGGCTAATTGCTGTAAGTTTGAATCCTTAATTTTTAATCTACTCGCTAAATCCCTTTGTCTCTTAAGTTGTTTGCATGATGCTGTGATGACAACATGAGCTGCCTTTTTAATATTGACCGTTCTTACTCTTCTCCTTTGGCATTAACGGACATGTTTTTTTTAGCTACTATAACTTAACATGTTATCATTACTGTTTACTGTTTATCTCAACATTTTACCTGATTAGACACATTCATCCAACACAACTTTGCTAGTTCAATGCCTACATTAATAGCGGACGCTAATTTTTCTGTTGAACGGAGCCTTTCTTTTACTGCCGGAGTTTTATGTGCGGAGGCTGTGTTGCTTAATGCATATCTAATAGGAGATTGACATCCTACAAATGCTTTTTGGGGACCCGCCGAGGAGCTCCGATTCTTAAAGGTTCAACCTAAGCATATTTAATTATATCTGTTAACTGTTTCTTTGTAGCTGCACATCCTTTGCCGTAGGCCTCAGCTCGAAGTGTCAATCTATTATTACCTTATTTGAATCTTGGAGGTTTCTGTTGATTCTTCATGTGTCTTGGGTTCCAACTGCTGTTCCTAATGTAATCTCTATTAGCATGGTTGATTGACTGTGAAGAGCGCTTATTATGCTTCAGCAGAATGTTGCATTCTGCCATGAGAGATGGGATGAATATGATCCCTTACAAGTACATAGTCTGTAGACTCAGTAGGCATGGGTCTCAAATAATTTGATCTCTATTTGTTATTCTTTGTCTAAAACTTTTATCTGTTGATGACGCGTTGCTTGATTTGAGCAGATGATCTACTAATATGTCGATGGAACTAGAGAACTCTTATGATGCGATAACGCCGATAATGGAATCAAAATCACCAGAACATGGAGACGGTGAAGATGATTTGGAAGAGGCATCTAACACAAATAAGGTATCTGGTTCTTTTCCTCCTCTTAGTAAGCGAAAATCAGCGGCCTAGGCTTCATTTTCGTAGACAGCACGACTAACATGAATGGGAAACTTCAAGTTTTTGCAATTATTGTGGGGCAAAATATTCATATAGTGTTGAGAATGGTACTTCAAATATGTTGAAGCACTTGAGAAAGTGTGGTAAATATCCTCACAATATTGATAAGAAGCAAAAATTGTTTGCTTTACATAGAGTAGATGGGACTCAAATGATGCGGGGAAATACTAGTCTTGGGGAGTGCTAGTGTTTTAACGACATGGAAGTTTGATCAAGAGAAATGTAGGCAAATGCTTGTTCGAATGATTATAATTGATGAACAACCATTTTCATTAGTTGAGCGTGTCGGATTTCGTGATTATATCAATCAATTACAACCTCTCTTCAAGTATATGTCCTGATTTACGGTGGCTAGGGATTGCATGAAGTTGTATTTTTGTGAAAAAAAAGTTTGAAGGCTTCCTTTTGTAAGCTTAATTATAGGATCGCACTCATGACTGATACATGGAGTTCTATTCAGAATTTGAACTACTTATGTCTCATTGCACACTTTATTGATGAAAACTGGAAATTGCACAAAAGAATCATCAATTTTGTAGTGATGCCTAGTCATAAGGGCAGAGATATTGGGAAAATGATTGAGAAATGCCTCTATGAGTGGGGAATAGAGAAAAAAGTGTCCACAATCACTGTGGATAATGCTAGTTCGAATGATGTTGCTATTGGTTATTTGAAAAAAATTTTTTTTTTCAAGAGATAGGCTATTGATCTTAGATGGCGAAGTTCTACACATGAGGTGCACAGCTCATATACTAAACTTGATTATGAGGGATGGCTTGGCTGAGGTACGTGACTCTATTGCACATATCCGAAATGTAGTTAGGTATGTGAGAAGTTCCCCATGAGAGCTAAAACATTTAAATATTGCATTAAGAGTTCAAGGATTACTTATAAGGGTTTAGTTTGTCTTGATGTCTCCACTAGGTGGAACTCCACTTATCTAACGCTAGACATTTGCTATAAAGCTTAGAAAAGCTTTTAAAAGGATGGATGAAGAGGATATTTCTTTCTCAACTGAGCTTAACTCCGACATTCCAAATAGTGTTGATTGGGAAAATGCCATTATTCTTTCCCAATTTTTAAAGAGGTTTTATGATGCCACCAACAAGATGTCCGGGACTTTGTATGTCACTTTAAGTGACTATTTTGAGGGGATAGCTTCTTTGTATAATTATCTGAAAAGAAGGGGCTAAGGCTTTGGATTCTAGGGTGAGAGTTATGGGTGCGAAAATGAAAGACAAGTTTGATAAATGTTATGGGAGTTTTGAAAGAGCAAATTTGATGGTGTTGATTGCGGTGACATTGGATCCTAGAAAAAGATGAATTATGTGATATATTGTTATAGACTCATTTATGATAATAGTCACGAAAAGCTGATGAGATGTTTGATACAATGAAGTTTTCCTAGAACGTTTGTTTGAATTTTATAAGAAAGCTTCTCTTGGTTCTTGTGACAAAAATTGGGGAAATGAACTTGTGAGTTTTACTAGTACCGGTAGTAATTGTGATCCTCATTACGACGAGGGAAATCAAGGGGTAGATTACGGTTTGCATTTCTATGTGCAAGAGCCGTTTTATGAAGCCTTTCTTATCGAGGAGAAAAAAAAAAATCCGAGGGCTCTTTATCCGAGCTCGATCGGTATCTTAAAGCTGAACTTGAAGAGGCTCCTGATCTTGACATTTTCATGTGGTGGAGCAATGTCGGCCGAAAGTTTAAAATCCTATCTTTGATGGCTTGAGATATTTTATCTATTTCTGTAACTATCGTTGGTTTAGAGTCGACTTTCAGTACTTCTGGTCGTGTTCTTGATGGCTTTCAAAGTTCTTTAACTCCTAAAGTCATAGAAGCTTTGATTTGCACTCAAGATTAGCTTAGAGCGGTTCTTGAGCCGATTAATATTGAAGAGTGCATCGAGAATGCAGAAAAGTTTGAGTTGGGTAAGTCCATATCTTTTCATCTTGTAATTCTTTCGTATATATAATGAGTGAATGATTTATTTAATATCTTTCTTTTTTGTTAGATATGGATCATGTTAATGCGGAGATTAACTCTACATAGAGTGTAAATTTGAAAGCATAATCCAAGGAAAATGGTAAAAACATAGGCTGAAAAGGAAATGAGAAATATGATGAGGTGAGTGCTGTTTTTTTACAGTTGAACAATTTCAACTTTTGTTATTTTTTTAGCAAAAATTGATGAACAATATGGTGCCATCATTTGAATAATGCAGTACTTGTAATTCTTTTGCCTTGCATAATCTCCTTGTTTTACAAATATGGTTCTTACAAGAGGTATTTCCATAACTGATGATTTTATTGTTGATGCATCCATAATTGATGATTCAATGGATAGTTATTTGGGAGAGGTTTTTCCTTTATGACCTTAATTTCACAATCTTATGCCATCATTATCTTTAAAACTCTAGTTTGATCTTTCATTTAATACTTTGATTCCATTGCAGATTCAGCAAAGAATTTTGGCGAGAGGAAATGTTTTATCACCGGAAGATGAAATTGCGGACTCCATTTTTATACAAGTTATTAGACATCGGCATTTTCTCAACTATTGTGTTATGCTTAACTTCTAAATTGTCAATTACATAACGGATAGTTGTCAATATACACATGTGGGCTCGTCAATTACGATGCTAGTGTGCTGGTTAGAAAGCATGTAAAGTTCATGTTTTGGGCTATTTATCTATGATTTTACTTTTGGATATGGTCTTTTAAGGGATGAAAAAAGAAGGAAATTCCCACATTTACATACTTGGTGCAAAGTAGAAAAAGGGTGGTTTGTCATCGATGTGCACGCAATGCTACTAGCACATGGTAGTTTAATTGGTAGATCAACTTGAGACCCGGTTCCATGGACCCCCCAAGAACCGGACTGGATCGGCGGTCCGGTTCTCAAGCAGTCCATGGAATCGACGGGCAATTCTCGGTTCCAAATTTTGGAACCCGGTCCTGTGTGGTCCATGGGCAGGGGTGGGAATCGCCACCCGGACCATGCACACCCCTAAACACAATAGCCAATGAAATTTTTTTTGAAAATATTTGATACCAATGATATCCAACTACCTGGTGGTGGATCTTACGGCTTTACGTGTCTGACTTGTGCGAACCTTGCTCTCGAATCGCTGGTGGTGGTTGTTGACTGGCGATTGATTGCTTATTTTGGTTTGGTCTAGTGGTTTCTGCTTTCTGTCTTTGGGTGTATTTGGAGTTTGTGGGATTGGCGGTATTTTTATTCTCGGATGCCCGGGTTGCGTGCCTCTGCCTACGAGTATGGTGGAGTTGGTTTGACCGGTAGGTGTTTGAGGATTTGCCTATATGGAAGGAACTATGTCAAATGCCTTGCACGGCTCATCCCCCATCCGAGAAGTGAACAACCCCCTCTTGTGGTATCCCATCAGGCGCCATTGACTTTGTGGTGAACAAAACAAGAGCTCAACCCAAAGGAAAGCCCCTTGGTTGAGAGACGGATCGCCCTTTGGGACTTAGACCCATTTTCAAGGGCAGCACTAGTCGTGGCCGGAGTAGAGGGCGTCCCCTGAATAGAAGCCGTTCCGTGGAAGAGTCCATAACACTAGTGGTACCAAACGCCTGAATCTAGAGCAAACTTTGCAAAGGAAACAGTTGAGGTGGGACAAACTTCTTCACTTCCTTCAGCCATGTGAACCCAAATTTCCTCCCACTGTACTTGGGCAAATGTTGCTCGGGTACAAACCAAAGGTTATAACCTGGTTTTTGTCCCGTCCCTAGAGGAAAATGGAGAGTTGATAGTGGATATAACGCCAGACATAGCTGCTGAACAGAACCCGCTATGGCAGGAATGCATTGTGGGGCATTATGTTGGGAGGAAAGTGCCCTTCAAGTTAACGCAAGAAGCTATTAAAAAAGCTTGGGGAGACCATGTGATAGATATTAAGCTACATGAAAACGGTTTCTACTTCTTTCGAGTTCCGAATGAGGATTATCGCAGGAAGATACTCGACCTAGGTCTGATCTCTATCTTTAGTAGCACAATGCTACTTCAACATTGGCATCCTAAACTCAAGCTTATAAAGGGTGCAATGGACTTGCTTCCAATCTGGGTTAGGCTGCGAGAGATCCCATTCTCCTTGTGGTCCCCGACGGGCATAGGGAGAATAGCAAGCGCTATCGGCAAACCACTCTATGTGGACACTCAGACTGAACAAATGGCCAGAATCTCCTACGTGAGAGTTTGTGTGGAGATTAAGGCTGCAAAACCCATACTGGACACGGTCAAAGTTCGCTGGGATGGTGATGTCTATCTGGTCCAAGTGGAATTTGAATGGAAACCGATGGTTTGCACCTCCTGTGGTCTGTTTGGACACAAAACTGGTGCAGCTGGGTTTGAGTGTGCTTGGACTTTACGTAGAAACCCCATTTGGGACAGCTTGCCATCCTCAAGACAAAGCGGACACGAGCCCTCCCTTGGCCCCCATCAAAGCTGAAGCATGGACTCAAGTCAACCGGAAGAAAGGCAAAGGGCAAATGACTATTGGTGCAGCTCCAAACCAATCAACTCATGGCCGTCTGTGGAGGCTAGTCCGGGAAAAGAGCGCCCCGTCCCACTCTGGTCCATCTTGACCTCTTCAAGGAGGCATCCCCAGTACCTCTGTGGGCGCCCCGGACACCTACTCTCCCATATTTCGTCAATGACAACGTCCAGTCAAGCTTTGACTTTTCTTATACCCCCAGACCGGGACCATCGTGCCATTAACCCAGGCCTTGCCACTTGAACTTCCCAAAGGACCCAGTGGGGCCCTCCCAACTTAGGTATATCCATTCTTCACCCGACTGTCCCTTGAAACGGGAACTCGGGGGGATGGCTCCTTTGATGCAGGACTACAACCCGGCCATGAACAGGAGGCGCTTGGGGCTGTTACGAGCTCCCCGGGAAGAACAAATCAAGAGATACTCCCCTTCACCGCCTCTGTCCTCAAGGACGCCTTCAACAGCAAGTAGAGGACTTTGAGAGTAGTTCTCACTCGTCCTCTGAAGCCTCTTCTTGTGCGCATGAAGGGGAGGGAATCAGCGACTCCGAAGAGCAAAACATGGGTGATCAAGTAATTTTTTCCCCTCCGACTACACGTTCGCGAACACTAGCGTCCTACTATGTTGAAGATCCAGCCAAGGCCTCCTTGGGGCCTGTTCCTAGTTTGAGTTGCCTAGATCGACTTACAGGCGTTCTCCTCGAAGAAGAATAAGAAGAGGAGATCTAGGAGAGCTCGGAGATAACATCTATTTCCAGAAATGTTTTTGGCATTTGGAATATAAGGGGACTAGTTCATCCCCTCAGACAAGCGGAAATTCGTTCCTTTATTAGGAAGAATCATCTTTGCTGTATTGGTATATTAGAAACTAAAGTTAATAGTTCTCGGTTTATTGACATTTCTAAAGGTCTTTTGCAAACCGGAATTGGTTTTCTAACTATGAATACTCTATCCTAGGAAGAATATGGATTGGTCAGGATCCAAATGAGATTGAGATGGATCTTACATGCTCTTCTTCTCAACTAATTCATGCTCGAACAAGGTTGATACACATGCAGGATACTTGTATGCTTCACAATAGTATATGGAGAGCACACTTTCGTGAATCGAAGGCTTTTGTGGGCTGACCTAGTTCAGCTCTCCTCGTGTGACCTTCCATGGCTTGTCGCTGGGGATTTCAATGCGATTAGGGACCCGAGGATAGAGTGGGCAGCTCCACCCCGTGGATTCCAGCTTTTGATGAATGTAGGGATTGCCTCAACAATGCGGGACTGGAGGATCTCCGATATGTTGGATGTAGATACACTTGGTCATACTCTTCAGGTGCAAACTGGAAAAATGCGAAAGATTGACCGAGTACTTATCAATGATAGCTGGACTCAAAGTTTCTCCTTCTTCGAAGCTAACTTCCTTCCACCTGGCATCTCTGATCATTCTCCTATGGTGGTTAAGATTGTTCCTCCGACTACTTCGAACAAGCCTTTCAAGTTTTTCAACTTTTGGGCTTCCCATCCACTGTTTATGGAGTTAGTTACTCAAGTTTGGGATACACATTTTGTGGGTACACCTATGTTCAATGTTTGCTGCAAACTCAAAGCTCTTAAATCTAAGTTGAAACATTTGAACCGTAGCTCCTTCTCGGAGATCTCCACAAGAATAGAACAGGCTAGATCGGACTTATTCCATGTCACATCCCGATTTTTGGGCCTAGGAAGCTGCAGGTAAATGGTAATATCCTCAATTTCAGTCCCTAGGAAATGGCTATGGTTTAAGTTTGGCGGTTTTCCAATCAGAACAAAATGGTTTTATCTTGATTTGGAAAACCGAGTTTTCGGATCATCTGTACCCTTTTGTTTTGTTATTTTTGGGGAGACTTGTGTGATCCGAATTTCCAAATGCTGTCTTCTGGAAAGTTGTTCCAAACATTTTGAAGTTTTACATGATTTAATTTCAGAATTTTTGGAATTGATATGAGTGGTACAAAAACCTGATTTTCAGACTGTGTGAAACTGCCCGAATGGGTATTTCGATGATGTTTACACCGTCTTGATTTTCTACAGGCTTTTCTGGGCGAGTTTGGAACTATTTTCTTCATGAAAGTTGTTGAGGACTTCCTTTTCTATAACGTGTGTAAATTTGAGTGACTGAAAATGGTATTTACAGAGAGAATTAGATTTTGTGTTCTTCACGAAAAATATTTATTAAGGTCTTGTTTATGACATATCCGAAATTGAGAATTTTCGGAGTTCATTTACTATGATTTTAAGGCCGATTTCAGAACAGTGCAAAACTGTTCGGTTTTGCCAGATTTCAAAGATTTAGCATTTTCTATATGAAAACGTTGGAATTTGGACTTGGTGTCTTCTGGTGATTTAAACTACGCGCTTTGATTTTTCAAATGAGATATTTTATGCATTTTTGGAGGTCGGACCAGGGGAAAACGAAATTTGAAATGAGCGGCCAAGGAGGAAGCTTGCTCAAGTTTAATTAATGACTTGCATTTATTACTTGGTCTTCTTTTCCACAAGCATTTAATGGGCCATTATGATGCTTGACTTTGATGGCCATTCATGATAGCCATGTGAGGTGTAGCGCCACCCTCACGCCGCCCCAATGACACGCCACGATGACCTCACGCGCCACGATGACATAAGCGCTTATGTCATCCAAACTTAGCCCCCAAGTTTCCTCCCCCTATAAATAGAAAAAAAGGCCATTCGGCCAAGGGAGAGAGAGAGAGAGAGAGAGCCGTGAGGGAGAGAGAGAAAAGAGAAAAAGAGAGAGAAAACTAAGAGAGAGAAAGCCAAGGGAAATAAAAGAAAGGGCCGATACCATGAGTTGCCGAGAAAAAACCAAGAGAGAAATAGAAAGAAAGAAAGAGTGAAAAAGCTTACCAATTAGTCCGTGTCTCTCTCGTGGTTCGATCAAGTGAGAAAGTCACGTCCGAGGCCCGAGTGTTCGTGTTCAAGCCCGGAATATCCCGAGCTCACCTTGTCTCGAACCCCGTTCTCTGGTTTTGTTTGTTGTTGTGTAAGTACACTTCCTAATATCGGGAAAGGAAGTTGTGATGCGTTGTGACACGGTTTGCTTGGACCGTTTCTCGGTCATTTGGTTGATTGTGGTTGGTTCATTTCTTGATTTGATCATGTTTCGTGTTTGATGTTGTTTTGAGATAGAACCGAGCCGTGGTTTGTAACGTGTGCACGATGTAGCCGTGCTTGATGTTCTCTTGTTGAACTTTGCTATTGATCTGCCATTGATGCGGGTGCGGTAAGGGCCGGCTTGTGCTAACAAATGATCCCCCGTCCTCGCTTGATATTAGTAGGTTTACTTACTAGGTCTCCCCGACTCACCCCCCATTTTTCCACCCCTCGGGTTCATAGGATGGTCGAACGGACGGCGACGGGGAGGAGCTCGAGCCATGTTGCACCGGGGAAAGCGAGGAGCGAGAAGTCATAGTGGGGATAGGAAAACCCAAACCACAAGTTTATTGTGTAAATGGCTATGAAAATATGTGTTGTTGCCATGGCCCGAAGGGCCTGTTAAAACATGTTTGCATACTTTGAAAATATAAGGTTTGCTCATGATGTTTCCTTGTCTAAATCCCGCTGTTGTTGTTATTGTGATTGTCCCGAGTATGCTTCCGCGTGTGTGTAATTAAAGATAATAATGAACGGGACGTCACGTATATGACCCCGAGGTCGGGCGCCACATTCCATGTTCGAGGCGGCCTTGATTCAACCCTTTGACCAGAACCTTCTTGCAAGAGAAGTAGAGCTTCAACGAATATTCTCTGATTTGAGACTGCAAGAAGAATCCTTTTACAGACAAAAATCCAGAATCCGCTGGATAAAGGAAGGAGACATGAATACCGCTTTCTTTCATCATCATGTCAACCATAGACGTCTCCATAATAGAATTTTATCTGTTACAACAGAGGGTGGGGAGATTATTACTGAACCTTTGGCGGTCAGAAACCATATTGTATCTCACTTTCAGCAACTTCTCTCTAGTACTTCAACTACCCTTCAGGCCCCAGCTCCGGATCTGAATGGTTTTATTGGAAAGACTTTAGATGAGAATCAAAGGCTGTTCCTTGCACAACCAGTAACCGATGAGGAAATCCAAACTACACTGTTTTCGCTTGCCAAAGGTAAGGCTCCAGGTCCAGATGGCTACAACGTTGAATTTTTCAAACTCACTTGGGAGATTACTGGCCCTTTGTGTTTGAAGGCGATCAAGAACTTCTTTGAAACTGGCCGCCTACTCAAAGAGGTTAACAATACCATACTAACATTGGTACCGAAGAACCCCAATGCGTCGAGTATGAATGATTTCCGGTCAATTGCGTGCTGCAATACCTTGTACAAATGCATCTCCAAAATCCTTGCAAGGCGAATCGCGCACATCTTACCTTCGATAATTGGGCCAACTCAAACGGCATTTGTCAAAGGTCGTAGGATAAGTGACAACATTCTGATCGCCCAGGAGTTGTTTGCGGACTTCCACCATGAGGCTTACCTTCCCAAGTGCGCCATCAAGGTAGATTTCCAAAAAGCTTACGATACGATCGATTGGAGCTTCATTCAAAATGTGCTATCAGCCTTTAAATTTCCAGAAAACTTTACTCAGCTAGTTTTGGCGTGCATCTCTACCGCCAAATTTTCAGTTGCAATAAATGGGGATCTGCATGGCTTCTTTGCCAACACTCGGGGTATACGACAGGGAGACCCACTCTCGCCATACTTATTTGTCTTAGCTATGGAAGTCTTCTCCGGTTTGCTGAGGCATAAAACGGATAACTCGGACTTTCAATGGTTCTGGCGGTGTAAGAAAGCGAGCATCTCCCATCTTTTCTTCACCGATGACGTCCTCATCTTTGCGCAAGCGCACTTGAGATCTATTCAACTTATCAAGGAAGTAATCGATTTGTTCTCGAATTGGTCGGGCCTTAAACCGAATGCGAGAAAAAGCAATGTTTACATCTCGGGAGGGGACTCGGAGTTACATAGGGACATTCGGCTATGCCTTGGGTTTCAACAAGGCTCTCTACCTTTTCGATACCTAGGTGTACCTATTATTTCTTCGAGACTGCGTAAGGAGGACTGTAAATGCTTGATTGATTCCATAACGTCGCGTGTTCGATCTTGGTCGCACCGATTCTTGTCTTTTGCGGGCCGGTTGCAACTTATCCGGTCGGTCCTGCATTCTATTCAAGTCCACTGGGCCACCATCTTCTCTCTACCTAAATCAGTGCTTTATGGTATTGAGGTTATTTTGCGATAATTTCTTTGGAAGGGCCCGGAATTAGGTACGGGTGGCGCTAAAGTTGCATGGGAATCGGTATGCTTACCCAAAGAAGAAGGAGGTCTTGGGATTCGAAGACTCACTGAATATAACAAAGCTATGATACTCAAGCACATATGGCTTCTTTTCACCGATAAGAGTCCATGTGGTGTAAGTGGATCCATTCGAACTTCCTTAAAAAATCAAATTTCTGGGTTGTCTCTAAGCCCACCTTCTGTTCCTGGACGTGGAAGAAAGTCCTCGACATGCGAGATACTGCTCGATCTATTCTTCGTTGGAAAATTGGCAATGGTCGTTCAGTCTCTTTATGGTTTGACTGGTGGCACGACAAAGGCCCCCTCTACCTTTTGTTCAGTAATATGGACATCTACCAGTCTCGTATTCCACGGGACACGTCTGTTCGGACTTTTTATGACTCGGTTTGGCAACATTCACATACCTTGGAAACTATACTACACTGGACAGAACCTACCCCTATTTTTTGAGGAAGAAATTGAAGATGAGCTCATTTGGGCTCCTCAACCTTCCTCTACCTTCTCGTGGCAATGGTGTGGAACCATATAAGAAGAAAAGGACTTCCGGTTCAGTGGCATTCCTTTATATGGGATCATCACATTGCTTCCGCGGCATTCCTTTCTTCTATGGATAATCTCCCTCAACCGGTTGCCTACTCAGACTGTTCTTATCCATAATAGCGAGGATTGACTACGCTATGTCTTGGCGTTTTGTGGTGCTATCCCGGACTCAATAAATCACCTCTTTTTTTGAGTGCTCCTCTACAAGAAGTTTGGCGTTCTTTTGGGCAACAAATTGCTATCTTCCATGGCGTAATCGGCCGTGGCATGAGCATATTATATGGGCAATGAAGGTTTGTGGAGGACCATCCTTTGCCCACCGTCTTTCCAGGTTCTCTTTTGGTGCCCTTTGTCATATAATTTGGACGGAAAGAAACAACTCTATCTTCCAAACAAGAGTATCTTCATTCCGGGTATGCAGAATCATATTATCAAAGTGGTAAAGGACAAAGTTGCAACCCTTGGAAGAGTTCCAGACACGCCTTTGAACAGAAGACTACAGAGGAGTTGGGGGCTTTCACCTTCCATCTTTTCTTAGTTGGGTTGTGTTAGGCCTCCTTTGTATAGCTTTTTCTTCTCTTTTCTTCTTTCTCTTTTTTCTCTAAGGTGACTGTGTTCCCTTGTTTTTAGTCCTTTTGGGACTTGGTTAGTCTCTTGCTTTCCTTTGTATTTGGTGATTTGAAAGTAATATATACCTTACCCTTACCAAAAAAAATAAAATGATATCCAACTACTAATTGTTGTCAATGGAGGTTGATCCACCAAGTGGCAAGCCGTACTAAATGCATCGACCGAGAATGTTTAGCTTTATTATTTTACAAGTTTTGAAAATATTGGCCACAGAGAATGTGACAGTCCTTTGCTTTGATTGAGAATATTCTACTCTAACTTTCAATTCACTTTTAGAGTTTTACCCTGCCTCTTTGCAATGCATGGAAGTTGAAACCCACATTTGAAACTAAACGTATCCACTCCTAATCCTTCTTGAGATGGTGGTGAATTCAATTCCCAATCTACCCTTCTTAAGTAGGAAGGGTGGCCACTAGGACAAATCCCAATGGTTAATGGAATGGTTGAAAGGCTTTGTTTCGAAAAGCTACCTGTAAAGTGGAAGTTGGGGCTACTTCTTCTCTCCAATGAGTGGGGCCCACGCTTTTCCTAACAAGGAAAAACCTCATCTGTCTCAACACAATTTGTTCAAGCTTGCTTTTCGTTTGTTCCAGGGACCTCAACATGGTTTACTTCGGTCATTTTCATGAGATATCTTGTGGAAAAGCTACAAGGGAGCCTAGATACACTCGCATAAGGAAAATTCCTTCATTGGGGACATTTGGATTATTTGAAATAATATACTTTGGAAGGGTAAAGATTTTGTCTTTTTTCTCTTGATAGTGAGAATGTCAACTTAAGATGACAAATGAAGTAATAAGGTTAAACTGCTACTTTTATATGAGATGCTATCACATTGCAGGTGCGGTTTATTCGAAAATAGCTTGAACCGTTGGATAGTAAACACTAGGGCTATTTATTCTTTGAAATTTTGGAATTATTTATTGATGCGTTGGTAGCTTAATAGCATTTTATCCCGGTTCCAATAGTTAGACTCCCGTCACACTAACACCATAGTGCAGCCAACACGATACTATCACTTATGAACAAATTAGGCCTAACTTTTATAGGCTAGATATGTAGACCCAACTTGATAAATGAAAAAGAACCGGATCAAAATTATTCACTTGGGGCAAATTCGGGCTAAAGCTCGAGTTCCTTTAAAAAAAATTCAAAAGATATTATCCACTTTTCAAATTCCAAAACCCTGATTTACTCAATATTATTAACAAAAATTACTTAATTTCATCCAAAGAAATGACATTTCGCGTGGCATCCACCAAGACTCTCCTCCTCATATCAAGTTAACTATCACTCACTCATATATAACGAATAACGAAATATCAATTAAAAATATTTGTTACCAATGATATTCAACTATTAATTGTTGTCCATGGAGGTTTATCCACCAAGAAGCAATCCATACTAGATGCACCGACCAAGAATCTTTTGCTTTATTATTTTACAAGTTTTGAAGATATTGGCCGAAAGAGAATCTGGCAATCCTTTGCTTTGATTGAGATTATGAAAAATCAATGGAATGGTTTAAAGGCCTTTGTTTTGAAAGCTACTTGTAAAGTGAAACTTGGGGCTACTTCCTCTTTCAAATGAATGGGGCCCAAGCTCCTCTTAACAAGGGGATACCTTATCTATCTCAATACCTTTTGTTCAAGTATGCTTTTCGTTTGGTCCGAGGACCTCAACATGGTTTATTTCGGTATTTTTATGAGATATCTTGTGGATAAGCTATAGGGAGCCTGGATGCACTAGCATGAGGAAAAGTTCCTTCATTATGGACAGGTGGATTATTTGAAATAATATACTCTGGAAGGGAACGGATTTTGTCTTTTTTTTTTTTGATATTGAGAATGTTAAACTGCTACTTTTATATGAGAAGCTAGGATATTGTAGGTGTGGTTCATTTGGAAACAGCTTTAACCATTGGATAGTAAATGCTAGAGTTCTTCAATGTTTGAAAATTTGGAATTATTTATTGATGCATTGGTAGCTTGATATCCAATAGTTAGACCCCAGTTACTCTAACAACCATGGTGTAGCCACCACAATACAGTAAATTTTGAACAAATTGGGCCTAACTTTTCTAGGCCCGATCTGTAGGCCCAACTTGATAAATGAAAAAGAACTAGATCGAAATTATTCACTTGGGGCCCATTCGGGCTAAAGCCCGAGTTACTTTAGAAAAATGCAAAAGATATTATCCATTTTTTCAAATTCCAAAACCATAACATACTCATATAATTAACAAAATTACTTAATTTCATCTAAAGAAACGAAATTTCACGTGGCATCCACCAGCAATCTCCCCCTCATATCAAGTTAACCAACACTCACTCAAATATAACATCTAACGATATATCATTTAAAAATAGTTTTTACCAATGTTAGTCAGCTATTGACTGTTGCTAATTGAGGTTTATCCACCAAGTAGCAAGGCGTACAAAATGTATTGACCAAGAATCTTTTGCTTTATTATTATACAAGGTTTTTGGACCAAAAAAAAAAATTAAAACTAAGCATGCAATTTAGTTAAATCGTGAAACATTCCGAAGGTTGCTTGATTCGTGCATGAATTCAATTGAACATCTGCATGGTGTTGGTGATTTATTAAATGAGACTAGCCTAGATTAACATGTAGTTCTAAAATTAGGGCACCCCATCTTTCAATATCACCCCCCAACAATGGCATGATACTATACACAAAAAGGCCTAATTTCCTAAAAAATCTTCAATTTTAGGTCAAGTCCCAAATCTGTCCCCGAACTTTTTTTATCTCATAAAAAATCTCAAACTTTAGGTCTAATCCCAAATCTACCTTGAACTTTTTTTTTCTCAGAAAAAACCCCAAACTTTAAGTCCAGTCCCAAATTTGGCCCGAATTTTGTTTTATGTAAAAAAAATCACCAAAATTCAATTTGTTTTCAAAAATATATCTCGTAATCCAGTCCTAACTTGATGTAGTACTTCCATGTCAATAACAAATCCACATCAATAAAGTAATGGGACTTTTTTTTAGATAAAAAAAAAGTTTGGAGCAAATTTGGACTTAACCTAAAAATTAGTTTTTTTTTAAATTAATTTTTTTTGGGTGCATTTGTTATCGTTCCTAACTTTCTTATCCTAGAATGGCTTTATTTTGAACAATTTCAACAATTTTTATTGGGTTGAATTTATTATCGAAGTGGAAATGCAACGTCGGTCTTCACCTTACGCCCCATTATTTTGCTGATGTGGATTTGTTATAAATGTGGAGGTGCTGTTGTTGACACCTAAATTTTGACCATCTATTTAAGGTTTAATTGCATATAAATTTTGGGGTTAATTTTTAATCCCCAAACAAAAATATTTTTATTAAATTACATGGCAGATAAACATTAGGTGCACTTACATTAATGGGGTCTATTAGACATATTTTTCTTGTTTAAAAAAATAAAACAATATAAAAAAATCCGGATTGGTCCGACCTGGTTCGAGTGGGCCGGATCAACCCGGCCTGGTCTTGTTTTTCCCTTTGTCAACTTTAGAGCGTATATCTCAACTTGCACATCAACTGTTCGACGAAATGTTTGAATGAAGAATCGAATTGAGTTTTGCTGAATTGATGCTTGGAAATCGGTTTTCATGCTTAGTTAATTCTCATGTTTGTCGAATGGTGCCTGCCTTTATGTTTTCGTATGATTTCGTGGCGTACTTGTTGATTCCCGTTGTTGGCCATGGACAAGCACCTTCCGGAGACTCACTCCTCTCACCGGAGCGATGCCCGCGATTAGAGGCCGCCGTGGTCAGTTTCCCATCCTTGTTCCATGTGTTTTATGTGGATATATTTAGAGTTTTAGATTTGGTTGAGATTTGGAGATATAAAAAAAGGAAGTTGGTCGCCAGTGTCACTATTAAAAATTATTGTCCCTCTTAAGGTGAGAATAGTGCAAGACCGCAAGGAAAAAGAGGTTGAGCTAAGCTCTTAATGAATTCCATAGCTATTATTGGTGCTGTATTAAGCCGCAGAATACCTTGATGGAATTACTTATATAAGTGTGGAGTGAGATCGCTCCCATGAGAACTAATGGCGATAATCTCTAGAGCACTTATGAATAAATCAAGCATGCGCATAGCCTATTAGTGCAAAACCTTGTTGAACAACAAACTTTGTGGGAGTGTAATGTGATTGGTGAAAATTATAATTCTGAAAAAGAAATTCTTGGTTGATGGAAGTTTCAAACTTCACAAATGATTTTGTTAATTAAATTTCATTCTTTCTAAGGCTGGTTGATAGCCTATCAATCACAAGTTCCAATGCATTAATCTCCAATAACCTAGCATTATTCTATTTTCTTTTCAAAACGTTGCGAAATATGTGAGGGATTGTTGGATATTTTAGCAGTTTTGAATTATTTGAAAGTAACATCTTTGATAGAAGTTATGACTGCCATGAATGCCATCATTTTTGTAATCGTTTTGAAACAATCGTATAACGGCTTTTTAACGGTTTTATAACGGCTTTGTAACATTTGATTTATTTTTTCATAAACTCTTCATTATTTTATAATGGCTATATAACGGTCATCTTCTCTTTCAATAATTACCAATTTATTTATAATGGTTTCCTAACAGTTCTCTTTCTTTTTCCTACAAATTGTTTTTTTTTTAATTGTTACTTTGAACATAATTGAAAAATGTTATTGATATATCAAAACATGAATATTCTTTTTTCTGGTTACGTATCTTTCATTTCTTTGCTAGGTTATACATATAACGTTGTTTCTGTTCCTTCTATTATTCTGTGTGGATTAAAGAAGAAGATTTGCTGTATTTTTCGAGGATAGCCACTAGAGCCTATTCAAGTTTCGTACTCCGATGGATGGAATTATTCTTAAAGGTAGTGCTTGCATGCCTCAGATAATTGATCGTATTTTCTAATATTTTTCAATAGATTTCCATTAATTTCTTATTTTTCATACTAACTAATATTTTTCCAACAATTTGAAGAAAGTTCTCAATCTCTGCGCGGAAAAACTCATCACTAAGAGACAAGTGTCCGATCTACAAAGAATACAGGGACACGAGTTGAACTGCAAGTTAATGATTTGACCGATTGAAATAGTTCTTTTACATAGAACAAGCCACTGGTCTGAAGATATCGTCTCGAAAGCTGACTGATGCTCTCGAATAGACGCAAGAAGGCTCTGAATCCTCATTGAGTCGATTGCGCAGGTCCCTTTTCCCTCTCGGCTTTTCTCAGATTTCATCTCTATTTCGGTGCGCGTGCATTAGGCTTGGTCATGTGTTTCCCTGAGCTAAGAGGCTGATTGGTCTGTTCATACCAGAATCTCTGCCTCAAAATAAACAAGGGTCCATGTGCATTCCTTGGACACGAAGCTGAATGCTTCTTATAATTTTGCCCAAATAAAACGTCCCACGTATCATGGATTATTGATGGAAAATCAGGACTCGGTGCAGTCCGCTAAACATGAAGGCCCCATTCCTCCGTCAATTGTGGCAAACCAACATTCCACAAATGCCTTGATTTATACTTTGCTTAAGGTGGTCCAAAGGTGGCAACGATCATGCCCAAGTATGGTATGATTCCATGCCATTTGAGAGAGAGAGAGGCCGGTTCAAAGGGGCTTTCGGACCTAATCTTCGAAACAAATATGGGCCAAGGCTCCGCACGCATGATGGGCCTTATCAAAAGCCACATTTATACGTACCCTGATGGCCTAAAATTCTTGCATAAAATTTTGAGTCAGATCGCGTATCGATCTGGTTCACAAAATTCTATGTATTTATCTAAAAAATGTCTCGAATCTCTAAATGTGGAAGAATTTGGTTAAAGACAGAAAACACGAGACTATTCAGTTTGAATGTTCTTTTTTAGTCATAACACTTTTTATTGTTAGAAATTAGTTATAACCTTTCAAATTGCCACAATAAATATACTGATTTAGGAGTAATTTGACATTCTAATCTTACAATTATGGTTGAAAAAAAAAATAAACAATTTCAAATTTTGCTTATAAAATGATTTTTTTTTCACTTAAAGGGATTTATTGAGGGCTATTCTTTCAACAAATCTGCGAAAATTTGAAAAATAATGCATGAAAAGTCCAGACTTACTTTCAATTAATGGTCAACAATAATTAGATATGAGGGTCTAAGTTAGCCCAAGTCTAATATGTCAATAGATAGAACATTATCAAAAATTGCCATTCCATATATACACATGCGTGCGCACACACAAAAATAAATAAATATATGCATATATGCATATATATATATAAACACAGCCATATTAAGTTTTATTGATTTTTTCTTTATTATTAATTTATAATTTTATGTTTTTTTCTAAATTTAAAGTCAATAAAGATAGAAATCTCCAATTGATCATGGGATTAGAAGAAGAATATCAAACAATTCTGTGAAAAAGCACACAAGTGAATAATAAGATATGGATTTGATAATTCTTGTTCCTTATGTAGGGGATGATCTAATAATAAAATCCTATAAAAATTATTATTTCCAAGGAAGCAGCCATGCATTATTACCCCAATCCCATTATTGAACCGTTCATGCAAAAAACGGGTCCATGTGTATTCTTTCCTCTGATAGTTGCCTGAGGTTATCCGCTCATTAAAGCGTCAATAATAGAAGAGTGACTAAACCAGGCATAGAAGATGCAATAATGTGATCAGACATTAGATAATGGGGTGCCCCATCTCCCTCTCGAGTCCACCTTAAAAAAAGATGCTTTACAAGAAAGCTAAAAAAACGAGAGCGTTGTTTTCTTTCGTGAATGGCTTAGCATAAGGAGCATTACACACGAGATTTTGTGGAACTCTTAATCTACACTTTTGTTTTCTATAACATCCTTAAAAGTAGCCATGCATTATTACCACAACCCCATCATTTGAACCGTTCATGCCAAAAAGGGGCCCAATTGTATTCTTTCATTTGATGGCTGCCTGGGGTTAACCACTCATTAAAGGGTCAATAATAAGAGAGTGACCAAAACCAGGCCGTTAAGATGCAATAATTTGAGTAGACATTTGATAATGGGGGGTCCCATCTCCCTCTCTAGTCCACCTTTAAAAAAGATGCTTTACAAAAAAGCTAAAAAGACGAGAGCGTTGTTTCTTTCGTAAATGGCTTAGCTAAGAGTTTTTCTGATGTACCCTAGAGTGGTAAGGGCTTAGGATTTGTGAGTGATTGATCCCAAATTTGAATTTCTCTACCCTCCACCTTACTATATCCTTGACTTGCATAGAGGCTAGTCTATAAATTTGGCTAGTTCTCATCCAGTTGGTGTTTGGCCAGTCGGACTCATATAGTACGGCTGGTGCGGGAATCTAGATCATCAAAAAAGAAGAAGAATTTTTCTGATGTGGGCTACATTAATTGATATTGTAATTTACTATTTTATCGGATTAGTCTAATAGGTAAGATATAAATATTTTTAATTAGTCTAATATGGAAATGGTCAGTGTGGGTCGAGTAAAGCCCGGCCTGTGATGAGAAGGTCCATGGCAGAAAATTCTATAAATAGTATTCAATTTTCTCCTCTAACCCTAATGCACAAATAATCTCACATAAAGGAGCAGTTACTGAATGCTAGGGTAAGGGACAGTCTCATTGAGCCACTGATACAGAAGATAATAAAGGAGAAGCACTTGCGTTGGAGACCGTAGCTATTCCACATAAATAGAGATGGATCCTAAAATAGGTGCGCAAATCCTTTTTCTCGATTGCACTGTTCTAAATTTTAGTTATGGAGTTTTGGGTGTCGTTTTGACGGCTTACATAAGGAGCATCACACACAAGAGATTTTGCGGAAATAAATCAATAGATTAACGATAAGCCAAGTTGGATATTATTGGACAAAATGGGGGTCCGTCGGCAATTTTCCTTTTGGCTGTTGAAATTGCTTCTTTTGTTGTGAGCCTCTTTTGGGGTGAGTTTGTTTTGGTGTGCGTGCGTGGTAGCCTTATTTCAGACGCGTCCCATTGCTTGCTGGTCGAGGTGTTGCGGCTTCTATTCGCTGCTATTGGTAGATTTAGTCGTGGATTCCTGGTTTTCAACTCGAGACTCTGCGTACTGTCGACCCTTTTGTTTAAGTCAAACATTAGAGCTAAAGAATTGGTGATTGGGTTTTTAGCTGCTCGACCAAGCAACAATGCTGCAAAACAGCGTTGTTTCATGTATTGTCCGTCCAAGTCACTCCATTGTCCTTACACGCAGGACAACGGCTATGATTAGACTGGCATATCAGATAAATTGAGCGACACTTGACCGAGAGGACTTAGATTATAGTTTTCCTCAAAGTGTTAGGATTAAATTGGATCAGTTAATATGTTTAGGACTAGATTATATTCTGCACAATAAATTTAAGGCTGGTTGTACAATTTTCTCAACAATGCTGAAACACCGGTGCCTCGACTTTGATGAAAATAGAAGGTCTTGCGTATGTCTCCATATTGATCATGACAAAATTTTAACCTCGAGCGTTTCGTAATTTCTCAAAGTAAATTGATAATTTGCGCTTGTCAATTTTGGTTGTCTAATTTTATGTCCTCCCTTCCTCGTAAAACTCTATTTCCACATGTTAAAAACTCCACACTTTTAATATAATTAGATAGGGTGGTATTTGGGCCATATTTGGGTTCAACGCGTATCATTTGGGTCTCAAGTCAAAATCACGTAATACAAAGAGTGAGATGATTTGGGTTCATGCGGACCGGTTCGTGCGATAAAAACACTTTTTTGTTTCTTCAAAATTCGGCTCTGATGGCAACTACGAACATCCTTCAGTGTATGCATGATGGATTTTCCTAAGCCAAGGTAATGGTGAAGGTCAAGCTGATCCTTTCTAGTTTTTATTTTTACAATTGCTTGAGTCGAAATAGCCCATCTTTTACCAGTACCCCTATTTTGGAAATTGTAATGTCTTCTCAGTTTATAGTTTAGAGTAAGCTTGTGTCTAGCCAATCACCAATCAAGGTAAAAGTTTTTAATTTTTTACACCCATATCGTTTGAATATTATCATAAGATTGACATATAAAAGTGATGTGAATAAGTTGGCTAGATGATCATATCGTTTTGTCAATCATATCCAAACACATTATTCGTAGTAGGATTCAATTAGCCAGCAAATTTGAATTGGAGGTATCCTTTTTCCAAAGCGGTGATGCGGCCATCTTATATGAAGAGATTCGTGGAACCATCTCAAGCTTAATTCATTAGCGCCATGTCTTCAAATTTGAAAGCTTGCCTCGTATTTTTGTTTGTTTTTGGGTAATCAATTTGTTTGCTTTATCCCTTATACGTGTGGCTAAGACTTGAGATTATATTACCCTCTGTATAGTTTAAGAGCACAAGTTTTGACAGGTTAAGATTGATGACTTTCAAATTATGCACCCTACACTACAAAAAAAAAACGGATTTTTGCCAGGAAAATTTTCCAATGAAAATTTTATTTACAAAAATTTTTTCCAACGAATCGCAAAATTAGTTGGAAATTTCTAACGAAAAATTTTTAAATCATAAATTCGTTGGAAATTTCAACGAATTTTCCAACGATTTAAAAAAATTGATTTTATTCGGCATTTTTTATATTCGTTGGAAAATTCGTTGGAAATTTCCAACGAAATTTCAATTTTCCGGCAATTTTTTCATAGTGTACAATTTTCGTTGGAAAATTCGTTGGAAATTTCCAACGAATTTTGCAACGATTTAAAAAAATTGATTTTATTCGGCATTTTTTATATTCGTTGGAAAATTCGTTGAAAATTTCCAACGAAATTTCAATTTTCCGGCAATTTTTTCATAGTGTAGAATTTTCGTTGGCAAATTCGTTGGAAATTTCCAACGAATTTTTTTTCGTTGGAGTTTTCCAACGAATTTTCCAACGATTTAAAAAAATTGATTTTATTCGGCATTTTTATATTCATCGGAAAATTCATTGGAAATTTCCAACAAATTTAAATTTTCCGGGCCATTATTTAGTGTGTACAATTTTTCGTTGGAAAATTCGTTTGGAAATTTCAACAAGATTTCCAACAATTAAAAAAAAAAACAGGTAGTTTTCGGATTTTTTTATATTCATTGAAAATTTCCAACGAATTTTAATTTTTTTATATTCGCCATTATTTAGTGTGTACAATTATTTTGTGTACAATTTTTTAAGTTGGAAAATTCATTGGAAATTTCAACGAATTTCAATTTCTTGGCAATTATTTTAGTGTGTAAAATTTTTTATTTGGAAAATTCATTGAAATTTCAACGAGATTTCCAACAATTAAAAAAAAAAAAAAGCGTAGTTTTCGGATTTTTATATTCGTTGGAAAATTTGTTGGAAATTTCAAACGAATTTTCCAAAATTTCAATTTTCCAGGCCATTATTTAGTGTGTACAATTTTCGTTGAAAAATTCGTTGGAAATTTCCAACAAATTTCAACGAGATTTCCAACGAATTCAAAAAAAACCGGTAGTTTTCGGATTTTTTTATATTCGTTGGAAAATTCGTTGGAAATTTCCAACGAATTTTCCAACAAATTTCAATTTTCTGAGCAATTATTTTAATGTGTACAATTTTTCGTTTGCAAAATTCGCGAAAATTTCCACAATTTTGCAATGAAAACCCTACTTCTTTCTTATTCAACATTTTTCGCCCATTCTCTCAATTTCCACATTTTTCTCTCTCTCTCTCTCTCTCTCCCCTCCGCCTCCTCCCCTCTGCCTCCCCTCCCCTCCTCCTCCTCCCCTCCCCCCCCTCCCTCCTCCCCTCCTCCTCCGGCTCCGGCCCTTGGCCTCGCCCGACCATGGATGAGAGACAAAGCTCCCTCATTCTAGAGAGAGATCGCGAGGCGGGGTTTGCGGCTCATCTTCTTCCATCGATGGGGGCTGCCGTCACGAGATCTGGAGGAGCTCGTCGCATGCAAAAAGCTCGCCTCGCGAGCTCCGGTGGACTCCGCCTGGCCTTGAAGCCCCTCGTCGTGGAGGAAGGGTGGGGGCTCGGGAGGAGGGTCTCCTTTGGGTGAGCACGTCTTCAGGGAAGTGGCGATATTGCTCGCGCGGCTTCCAAATTGGCAAATTATAGCGTATTAGTGATCGAAAAAAGGAGAACATGCAATGTAACGCTTTCCTAATGGGATGATATTTTCGGATTGTTATAACTTATATAATCAGGGGCGAATAAATTTTTTACGTGATGTGATTTAATTAATACAATATGGGTTCGGCTTTTGCATGGGCTTATTCTTTCACGGAAGGATAAAGGACGCCGAAAGGTTTGGCTAAAATAGTGGTCTCCCTCCTACGACGAGCTCGAGCTCGAGCTTGCCCGGATCTAGGGTGAGCTCGGCTCGCCCGGCGACGGCCCCCCTCGGCCGACCATGGCGAGGGCGAGCTCGCCATCATCCCGGCGACGAGGTTAGCCCGTCCCTCGCCGTGACAAGGGCGATTTTTGAAATAAAATTTCGAAAAAAAAAAAATTCGAAAAAAAAATTGAAAAAAAATTCGAAAAAAAAAAATTTGAAAAAAAAATTTCGTTGGAAAAAAAATTTCCACAATTTTTCGACCAAAAAAAAATTTGTAATTTTTCCAACGAAAAATTTTTCGTTGGAAAAAAAAAATTTCCACGATTTTTTTCGACCAAAAAAAATTTTGTAATTTTTCCAACGAATTTAGCCACGAGTTTTCTAACGAATTTTCCAACGAAATAAAATTAAGTCGCAAATTTTCCAACGAAAATTGAAATTTTTCGTTGGAAAAATTTTCAACAACATTTACCAAATTTTTTTTTTTTTGGAAAATTCGTTTGAAATTTGTTTTCCAACAAAATTTTCCAAATTTTTCGTTGGAAATTTTGTCGGAAAAAAATCAGTTTTTTGTAGTGCTACCATATAGTTAACGCTACTGATTATAACTCTTGAAACTAGCGAATACTGCCAAGTGCAGTTAATATACATCTTCTGTGTTCTTACATAATTGCCTGTCATAATTATACATTGCTTGTTCGAACATGTATGCGGGCAGACTATTCTCTTTGGATTCTTCAAGGAGCATATTTTGGGAAATAATCAAATCGCAACTCTTAGACATTCGGTAGATCGTGCACGGCAAAGTCGAGGATCCATAAGATCGTGTCAAATAGATGAGGGCTCAATTACATTTTCCTTGTTCTCTGCCAAGTCCGAACGGCAATCCCAAGAGTTTGGTCGCATTTTATAAGCCATGTTTTTGCTCACATTGTGCTCTTTAAACTGGCGTTTGATTAAATCACATCTTTTATCCCAAGCTCACTCAAATATTCGCACTACAAAACTTTTCAACTTGCTCGGACAAATGTAATATTGACTACTATATGGAGACACCCTCACTCCATTTTGTCGAGATCTTAGTTCTATTTGTAATGTTGAGGAATGTCCCTAAATTTCTGTACGTCTATCTTATAAATAATACATACATTTACATAAAAAAAACTATTTACTCACTCGAACATAATATTGATGGTCAGATATTATTAAAATAGATTTGTTGGCAGTGTTATCCGACGTCTTAGTGTTGCTGGTGAACGTTTATCCACCAAGTAACAAGCCAAAGTACATCCATCAGGAATCTCACGAGAAAACAACCCCTAGAGAGTATTTTATAGGCCTTGATTATCAGCTTTGTAATCTAGTTCACTAGCACCAACTTTAAGAAAAACTCCTTGCGGAATTCAAACAACTCCATGCAAAATCTCCATATTGCTGCCAATCCGCATATGCTCGATCTTCTCATTGGTCTGCTCGATCTTCTTATGGGTCTGCCTTTCAGTCAAAAGGCTCCATTGCCTAAATCTAATGACAACATAAACTCTATACCCCGATACAAATCGCCTAAACAAATTTGTTATACTAATCATAACATTTATCATTAAGATTTGTCTTCTTTTCAATATACATGGCGGTGATATAGCTCCCAAAAAGAATTGCAAGAAAAAGGAAAGGCAGGGAGATAAAGAGAATGTTATTAATCTGGGGCGGTCGTATGACCATTCCATTCCATTACTTACATCCCCAATCGAAGCATAACCGCAATTGGGAAACCTAACCAAAAGAAAGTAAAGCCAAAAGAAAAAGCAGTAGAGAGAGAAACTTCAGACCCGAAAATATAAAAGCCAAAAAAAAAAAAAAAAATGCAGTAGAGAGAGAAAGCTTCAGACCCAAAAGCGACGGCTAGTCAATAGTAACATACGCACTTCTTCTTGGACTTGGGAGCGGCTTTGGCGGTGGGTTTGGACGTGACCCTCTTGACCTCCACCAGAGTCGTGTACTTGTCGGTGCACCCACTCCTCCTGTCGTCCACCTTCACGGTGGACTTGTACTTCACCACCTCCTTGCAGCCCGAACGCCCCGTAGTCCTGTCCACGAACTTCTCGGTCTTGCGCTTCTTGTCGAACTGGGTCGTCAACCCACTGAACTCGTCACAGTACGAGCTCCGAGTCGTCCTCTCCACCTTGGCGCAATCGGTAATCAGATGTCTCTTGTAGGAGCGCTTGGCCGGGGGCTGTCGAGGACGGACGTACTTCGCGGTGGACTTGCACTTCACCTCCTCCTTGAAGCCCGAGCATCCCTCGGTCCTGTCCCCGAACTCCTCGGCCATGAACATCTCGTCAAACTGAGTCGTGCACCCACTGAACCCGTCATAGGACGAGCTCCCAGTCGTCCACTCCACCTCGGCGCAATCGGTTATCAGATGCCTCTTGTTGGAGCGCTTGGCCGGGGGCTGTGGAGGAGGGACGAACTCCATCATGCCGCAGAAGTAGTGGAGCTTCTGACTGGGGGCCATGGCTGTTTCGTCGGTAGAGAGAGACAGAGAGAGAATGGCCTCGACTCGAGCCTGGGGTGTGGATTTATATAGCATGAAAGGGTGAAAGACGGCAGGATTAAGAAATGAGAAGAGCTTGCGGGGAGAAATCGGAAAATGTTTGGTGCACGTGATGACACCTCATTTCTACGCAAGTCCGTTCAACGGCCGACGACACGCGTCACATTTGGGCCGGCCTGTCGGAAACCCCGGCCAGGGGTTTCTCCCTCGGCCCTGCACACGACAGTCACAAAGATAAAGAGAAGTGCTGTGATCAGCACGGATACAAAGAAAACTTTAAATTTCGGGAAAAAGCAGATTCTTCTTACTTTTATAGGTGGTAGATACGGCATCGCACTAAAAAGTTGAACGTTTTGTCATGCTTAAGGCCAATTGTCGTATGCCTCTTTTTTAAATTATACTATATTTTACCAGGGCATACAACATTCGATGATACTTAAGACCGATCGTCATATTCCTTTTCTAATACCGCATTACTTTTTTAAGTATCAGACGACGTCTTACCAAAAAGTATAATTATCAATTATACTTGAGGCCGATCGTCATATTCCTTTTCTAATACCACGTTCTACCGAGGCATATGAAGTTTGATCATACTTAAGGCCGAAGTATTAGTACATGACTTTTAATATTACGGTGTTTTGTAAAAGCGTACCAGTTTATGTCATATAGTTGTAGAGTAAGAACTATTTTTAGTACGACCGCACGACGTTACATCGTATTCCATGCGAAAACCGTAGTATGCCATAATATTATAGATGCACACCATTATAATTTGAAAAAAAATGGTGTAAAATTTAAGTAACATAGGGGCATTCCCCATCATTGCAAAATATAACTAGTAATTCAAAAAAAAAAAAAGGAGGAAGGAAGTCTCCATATAATAGCCAATATAATATTTGTCCGGGAAGGTGTGATTTTTTGGTAGAGCATCGCTCCACCTTTAACATTTTACACACCTTGGCAAAAATAATATGGGAGTCAAATGACTTGTTTTAAAATCATATATATACTATTGCGTTCCATTCAAATGCAATATATGGTTGCTAGGAATGATACCATGAGAAGTTTTGCTGTCAAGCTTTTGCCTTTTGTTGTCCTAATCATCCAATGGAGTTCCTCATTCCATCCTCCTATAGGGTGCCTAATTTTGTATTGTGCAAGGATACAGTGCCATATGTTGCTTGTCCACTCACATTGAAAGAATAAGTGTGTTCTGCCTTCTATACTAGCCCTACAAAAATTATACTGGGTATCAACTGAAGGTAGCCACTGTGCAGCAATCTCTACTATCGATAGTTTATTTCTGCACACTAGCCAACCAATAAAATTGCGTTTACTAATGCCACCGTTCCAAATTATATTATACCACTCCACCATCGACCCCACATGTCTGAGTTTGTCATATATATCTCAACAATAATACCTCGGGCTAGTGAGAGCCGATAATAGAACGGTTCACAATTGCAAGAGACATCTCTAGCTCCAAGCCATACTGCCCGTATTTGTTGTACAAATTGAAAATTTTGTGATACTCATGTAACAATTTGTCTTGCTCAAGGTCAAAAGCAACACATGATAATCTTTTATTTTATGTGAGTCCCCTTAAAAGTATAAGCTGTTTTGTCGTATAATTGGCCAAATGTATTATACGCATCATACAAGATATATCCTAGTCGTCTAAATTATCACAAAAAAAAAAGAACAATACGTTTGCCGTTTAATTGTAGTCCCGCTTCTTCCGTTACGTACGTTCGGTGCGCTGCATCTGAATGTTCCCGACGATTCTTGGAATCAAGGAAATGGAACATCGCTCGTACCCAACCAAACCGAGTGAGTTCCTATGCTTCTTCGTCAATCTGCCCCCGAAAGCTGCTCTCCGCATCGCTGAATCCTCCCGAGCTCAGATTCGACGCCTCCGCCACGTCCTCTGGCATGTTGCCTCCAGGAGCCAACTCCCTCTCGCTCTCAAGGAGTCCTTGCCGGTCATATCCCGAGCTCAGTTCCGCCGCTAATGCATCTGATGGGTCTTGTTTTTGTCCTTTTGGAATTTGAAGCAGCAGTAAATTGTTCTCTTCATTATATTGCTCGAGTTTATCCTCACTTTTGTGATCTGACTTCTGAGTATTTGTTTTGGGATATCGAGAGTATAAATTCCTTCTTTCTGCAACCTTTTAAAAAATAATTTTGCTTCAAACTCCTGTGCAACTTGAAGAGTGTGGTTGGCCATTGAAGAGTGTACATCTTGATTCAAACACTTTCCCACGCTTATGCCGTTAAAAGTGCCATAATACATTGAATTTCCAGCACTTGTGGTGAACGTCTTTAAAATAAAGTTATGACACTCGAACACTCGGAAAAAAAATTATAGCATTCAAGTGATCGAAAAAAAAACTATAATATTCAAGTGAGTATCGTACGAAAATTGTGACGGTATTTTTCGGAAGTTAGCCTTATATGATCAGGGGCATTACAGACCTTTTACGTGATGTGATGTGGCAATACAATCACTCGAGCACTGTAAGATGCTTTTGCATGAAAACGTAACAAACTTTCACGGGAGAAGACAGGACGCCGAAAGCACTATGGCTAAAAATGGTGGTCTCCACGTAATACGACAGGAGAAAGCATCATTGCACTTGGCGGACTCTATTATAGTGCAACTTTATTAAAGCCAATACTTAAGGAGCATGTAAAGTGACTGAGAGTGAGAGTGCATTATCTGAATGGGAATCTGGAGTTACAGCTGTTGATTGCTGGAGCTGAGCATGTATAACGATTGACAGGCCATGATAGCGGGAGACGACTGGATAGCTCTCACATTCTACAAGCAATGGGATCCAAAGGCAATTTTAGTACAAAAGAAATGGGGGTGTGAGACCATTTGTTTTTAATCAGCGGAGTACAGGATCTAGGAGATATTAGAGCCTTGTGCCACCACGTTTTAACGCCTAAATGATTTCTTTCTTGCTCTAGATTTCGATATCCGCCTACTGCTGGAAGCCCTCTATTTCACCTAATATTTTGTGGCTGTTCTTTTAGTCGGAACCGTTGTCTGTGTTCATCATATTGAATCTTTCCTCTTCTCCAGTCATTTTCGTTTCTGGGTTCCATGAGTTCCGCCTTCCTCGGCATATATATAGTATTCTTAACTTTCATTTCTCCACAAAGAAGAAGGGAAGAAAACCAGAAAGATAGAAGTCAAAAGGGAGGGAAATGGCGGATATTGCTCTCTGTGCGGCTTCCAAATTGGCAGAGTACCTGGTATTGGTCGGTTTCAACAAAGGAGAACATGCAAATTCTTTGAAATTAGGGACTAGCTAGCTTATAGTTGATATTCAAGGCTCAAGATTGTATTATGGGCGATAAAGATTCAGATTGCTCTGTTCCATGTGATTCAACAAGAAAATTAAATGAATCCTCTGTTAAGAACTACGAAATATCAACGAGTGAATAGGAGCAAAGCCTGCATTTGCAAAGTTTTAGATTAGATACAGCTGAAGAAGCCGGCAATACGAGAATAGAATTGGTATGGAACGCATGCCTTTCAATTGCAAAGGTTTTATGAAAAAACCAAGGATGGCGAGTGGAAGTATCAGACTTGCTTCCCCCCCAGAATGCATAACGCCAATTAAACAAAAAAAGTATAGTATTGCTCTGTTTCATGGGATTGAACAAGAAAATTAAATGAATCCTCTGTTAAATACTATGAAATATCAACGAGTGATCAATGCAATTTTATTTAACTACATCAGCAATAAAAAGGATAACAAATGCCTTAATGCCTCCGAACTATCCTCAATCGGTTCAAACTCGTGATCCTCAAACAAGACCTATCAGATAAATTAGTAGCAGATCTGAGCTTGGAAGGTGACCAGTGGGGACGCTTTGAGAGAGAGAGAGAGAGAGAGATAGAGAGAGAGTGGCTCTTAGGGGCCTTACAGCCTACAGCAGGTGGGGGTCTGAGCTCGGGATGCGATCGCCAGGGTCTTGGCAGCGAGAGAGTATCTTTTGAAAAAAGGGAAATGACATAAACAGTCCCTGAACTTTGGCCTAATGTATATTTTGGTCTATGAATTTTTAATTTGTTTAATGTAATCCCTAAATTTTAATATAATGTGCAATGTAGTCCCTGAACTTTTAATTTGTTCAATGTCATTCCTGAATTTTTGGTACATGTTCAATTCAGTCCTTGAACTATATGAAAATATTTAATATAATCCTTTCCATTAATTAAATTCAAAGGATCATATTGAACATTTTCACATAGTTCAGGAACTGAATTGAACATGTACAAAAAATTCAAGGATGACATTGAATAAATTAAAAGTTCAGAGATCATATTGAACATTAGCTTAAAGTTTATGGACCATATTGAATAAATTAAAAATTCAAGAATCAAATTATACATTAAACTAAAGTTCAAAGGCTATTTGTGTTATTGTCCCTTTGAAAAAAAGAGAATGGGCTTTCGTTCTTTTTCTCAGAAGACGCAGAAGAGAGAGGAGAGAGAGTGTCGTAGAATTGAAGAGAGAGAGAGACAGACTCGTGGCAATGTGGGCCCATTATTAACCTTTACTCCGCTTTCTCTCCTCCGTCACTCTCTCCTTTCCGTCACCCTCTCGCCCAAACTTTTCTGCCCACGACCATCTTTCACCCACCTCTCTGTCACCCACCTTTCACCATCTCCTTCTTCGGCACACATCCATACCCACGACACCTCCATCATCAATGCACAATGCAAAAGAGGAGCTTCATTTTTTTTTTTTGTGGTCATAACCTCTGCAATGTGCTTGATCTCCAAGCATTTGGTGACCTGATTTTTGTGCACAGGAAGAACAAATGTTGCTACATCCACAGAGAGACCCGAACAACAACAATTCTCGATACTGCAATACTGAGAATTAGCTTTGATTGATATAACTCTTTCTCATTTGCTCTCTAATTATAGGCTCACAAGGAAAAAAAAAAAGAGCAATCTTTTTTATCGACCTCACCAACATGAAGAGAGAAAAAAAAAAACTAGAAAACAAGAAAAGAATAAACTCCTGAAACAATCTCGGTAACAACTAGAAAAAGACGAAGAAAGACAGGGAACTCAGTCCATTGGGGTATAGATCTTGGGATCTTTTATTCCATTGATTCTAGATCTCTCCTCCTCTTCATCGTTCTCTTTTTTTTTTTTTTCGATTTCCTTTACTAGCTCTCTCACTACGGCATTACACAAATCAATCAATAAGCTTCAACGAATGACGACGATCTCGTGCCATGATTGAAGTTCTGGGCATAGCTCATTGAATCGCATCGATAGGTCTATGGGACGTAGACGAAGAAGAAGAAGAAGAAGAAGAGGAAAAAGTGCAGAGTGGAAGAGAGAGAGCCTGTCAGTAACGGTGACAGTAACATGGAAGAGAGAGTGACGGAGTGAAAATAGAGTGAGGCATGTGGTGCCACACGTCGCCCAACGAATGGATTGAATTATGGATGGCGTGGAAAATCAGTCCTACCCAATATTTTCTCGTGTTGTGACACATGCCAATAGTCTTTGCATGTGGCCACATTTGACCAATGATCATTATCTATCCTTACACATCTATCTTTCATTGAGTTTAGAACTTAAATGAATAAAGGAGTTAATTTCAAAAAAAAAAAAAAAATTTTAGGTCGAGGGACAATTTTGGCTCGAATTTTTTTTTGTCTTATAAAAAAGCACCAATTTTAGGTCGAGTGACAATTTTGGTCCCAATTTTTTTTGTTGTCTCATAAAAAATCACCAACTTTCACTTCGATCCCAAATCTGGCCCCCCGTTGACTTTCTATCTGAAGTCACCCTTGTTTGAGAAAAAAGGTTACGATGGTGAGCTTGGTGAATCTTGTCCATTGCGTTTATCGACAAGCGATGGTCTACAGCTTCAAATTACATTTGATCAAAGAGATTCAATCTGGAGATAGTTTTGACTTGCCGGTGAAATGTAGGAGACGCATAACAGTTTCAACGTTATTTTTCAAGCTATGGCTCAGAGAATAATATAATGAATAGTACTTTAAATTTAGTCAGCAAGCCATGTGGATTTACTGCTGAGGTGGAATAGTCAAGTTAGATAATCAATGGTTCTAAGTTAATGGGGGCTAGATTTGGGGTTTAAGTGAAAGTTTGTGCTTTTTTACAAGAAAAAAAAAGTTGGGGCCAGAATTGTCACTCAATCTAAAATTGATGCTTTTTTACAAGACAAAAAAAAATTCGGGCTAGAATTATCCTTCGACCTAAACTTGGTGTTTTTTTTTTTTGGAATTAGGCCTGAATAAAGAGAAAGGATCTCAAATATAACGGCGCGGATGAATGAGAGGACGTAAATCTGGTTTTTACCATCTCACCGAGGTGACAAGTCAAAGCTAGGAATATGGCAAACGAAATGCCCACCAAATTGTAGGAGTTCATGTCCAAATAATTTGTTTCAGACCAAAGGAAATAAAGAAGCTTGTAGTTCTAAGATTTGAGAGATTTGACTATTTCCCATCTTCCATTGCTAATTGTCAGGATCAGTAGCAACGGTCAAACCCAGGTGCACTATTCAACTGCAAGAGTTAGAAGAGTTTCCGTGTACCGCAGAAAACGGACTGAACACCATTGAAGCAGTGGGAACACGCAATCAGTACCAGCATGTCTCCGACATATTTCACGGCTTCTTCATCTGTGCTATAGAGGTAGCCCAATGCTCTTCGACCCAAGATCATGAGAGCACCTGCGGTCAAGCCTTCGTTGGCGACCATGATTAAAGAGACACAAACAGCCAAAAGGAGAGCTCGTGGTCTCCCGGCACCCTATTCATTTGAAACTCTTGTAGTAGGATAAATAATGATATAAAGAGTGTGAGACAGATATTGTTATTACATGGTATCGACTGAAATAATGAAGATCAGTGCCTTAGCCTTACCTTATTAAGCCACTAGGACCAAATGGCATCTTGTAAACCAAGCCACTGGTGTTTTGGCTGAGACAAACACAAGAATTTTAGGATGAATTCATTTAAGTAAATTGATAATTGGTACTTCGTGTTGAGCCTCTAACTTATATGCTTCCTGTCAACATATAAAATTGTGAAGTGCAGATTTGCTAGATCGAGAGGACTGAAGTTTCAGGATTAGGAAGAAGTCCTGACATCATCTTGAAGGACCAACTCTCGAAGCTGTTGCAGCAATGAAACAACCAGAAACGTCATTTTCAATTGGGTCATCTTATAGAAATCGGGAAAACAAAAGAAGATAATCCAAGATTCAGCAAGCGTAGTGGTTCCTGTTTAGAGCCAATTAATAAGACGGTGCATTCCCTCATATTCTAAAAGAATGTCATGAACTTAAACTAGATTAACACCAATAATTTGTCAGTTTTTGTGTGTCAAGCTATGATTTTATATAAGTATTGTTATTATAGCCCACTAATGAATCTGAAGAATGATATCGCTAAAATCTGTTTTCTTAAACTCTGTTAGCGTCCTTTTTGAGCAAAAGTAAATATGGAGAAGCATAAAGCTTGAGAAGTACCAGAGCATGACAGCAGAAGGAACTGCTAACTTCAGAAATCAGGGAATCCCATGAGAGACCTCCTTGGAGAAACCGGTCCAAGTTCTTTTACAAGATGGGCGAAATTCTGACATATATTGCCAGTAACAGCATGTTTATCCAGGCCGAGATAGCATTTGCCAAAGCAGCGCCTTTGTTTCCAAGTCCAGACTTAAACACCAGAAACCAACATATGAAAATGTGCAGCAACGTAGTATTTGCTGAACTGATCATCATTGGAACGACATTGTTCTGCGTCTGCAAAAAGGCTAGGTATCATGAAGCGAGCGTATGTCCCTGCCTCTGCCGATATTTCAGGATCTTGCTTGAAGAAGAGAAGGATTTGGCCCGCATTGGCCGATATGATTGCTAACGGAAAACAATCATAGCTAATAGGAAAACAATCATAGCCCTTTGCATGTGGATACCAAGCATGCAGTACTGCTTAGCTCCATAGGACTGACTGCAAAATGTATCCAATGCACTGGCCATTCCTATATGTTAGAAGTTATCATGAAGCGAGCACATGTCCCTGCCTCTGCCGATATTTCAGGATCTTGCTTGAAGAAGAGAAGGATTTGGCCTCCATTGGCCGATATGATTGTTAACGGAATGCTAGCTAATAGGAAAACAATCATAGCCCTTTGCATGTGGATACCAAGCATGCAGTACTGCTTAGCTCTATAGGACTGACTGCAAAATGTATCCAATGCACTCGCCATTGCAATGCACTCACCATCATCTATGAAATTCCAGAAGTTTGTAGATATATCCCAGAAACCCACTTCACGGCATGCTTGAAGCAGTCAGATGGACTGAATTACCATAGTTAACTAAAAATGTACACGACTGTGCAAGCTCAGAAAAAAAATGGAATCAATTGCAATATCGGACTTGGGGGAGGGGAGGAGGGAATTATGCCTCTCTCTTGTCTCTAACAATCATATTGAAATGCGCATGATAGAATTCCTAATTGATGATGAACACCAACATTTAGATCTAGCTAGAGGGAAAAGAATTACACAGCAACTAAGTTTATTAAGAGATAAAATTTTAGCAGATCAATCTTTGTCAAACTGTAAGAATCTTGAAGGAGCTAAGGTTACTAGCAATACGGTGTAATCCCGATTCCTAACAGCTTTTGGGGAATAAAGAAAATGGTTTTCTTTCGGTAGGAAACCATAGCCAGATTATGTCAAGACCTTGGATACTGTAGGACTTGGATTGATCCTACTTTCCATGATAAATTCTCTGATTTCTTGGCGTGACTTGCTGCTCCCAAAATGCCGTCAGTGAATGGAATGGCTTATCGACCTGGTTTAATTAAAATGGGATGAAGTGTTGTATCACATGAACAAGCTAAAGCTGGTCACAGAAGCAAAGGAAGTGGCCATGGAAGCACCGGAGAGAGCCAGCTCTCCCAGATGACCCACAAACATCACTGAGATCAACTGCAAACAATGTATCATTAGGTTCACTAATACCAAAAGGCCCTGCCAATAGCAGTTGCCGCCTCATTTCCTCTCTTCTTTCTCTAACCTGTTCCATGATTCAGAACAATTTCCTGAAAAACTGCTAAAAGGGGCGACTCTAGATGCTGTTTCTGTTCTTCTTCATCCATAGCTTTCTCTATACTTTTGCCAGAATCAGCAGAGTCAAGAGATGATTGCTTATATGATCTTCTTCTTAACAGAAAACGAAGAGTAGTTGATGATTTTATAAGATCAACGACCACATTTGTCCGTGGCGGCCAAGTTATCTAAATTCCACATGTTTGGTCAAGTCGGCAGATTTTTCTAAAAGAGCGTAAGGTTACAAAGAGTTGTGAGTCAGATTTCTTGAGCACCAAGTATTTCAATAATTTTTATCTACTTGTCAGAATTTTTGCTGGATCATCAGCTAATAAAGTGAAACAAGACAACTAGAATATACATATTCTATGTCGAGTGAAAAGAAAGAGAATATTATATAGTCCATAGTCAATGGCATTGGGGTACTGATGCGTTGCTTAAAAAAATTCACCAGAGAATATCTTTTGTGGACTTTCCAGTTTCATCAATTAGGTAACATAATTTGGTTTTGCTTTCAATCAGGTTCATCTATCTAATGCTGGATCAGTTATCCATCGACATCTAACTGGAGTGCTAAATTGATGTTAAATGACTTGACAAAAGTTGAAATAAAGTTTAGTGACTTGTCGTTTGAAAATTAAGCCTAGTTATTTAATCATAAAATTTAATTTTGGCATATCCTCTCTTGCATACAATTTAGTGGACGACTCTACTATTTCGCTTGTGTAAAATCGGAATTATTTTCCTTGCGGGTAAATTCAGGAAAATGTTTGTAACTTTTTATGAATTGAAAATTATTCTTTTATAATGAATTTCGGCCTAGAGCTTTACCTCTAAACATATGAAGTTCTTCCATAATCAAGATGATTACAATTATAAGCAAATTGAATTATTTCAAAACTCTAAGTTTCGTAAGATCAGTCATTTGAACAATAAGAGATTTAACTCTCTAAGAGTTGTAAGTTCTTTATGAATTATGAACCTCAACTTCACTGAAAACTAGTGAAATTCTTCCATAATGAAAACGAACACGATAATAAACAAATTAGCCACATAAAAGTTTATAACTTTTGCATTATCACTCATGTGACGAACTCGGAGCTTCAATTTTCTTGCATTTGAAGGTTCTTTTCAGAACGTTGGAATCTCTGATTGATAACTTACTATGCTACAATGGTTCATTATTTCTGATTCACATAACATGTACGCTAACATCAACAGCAATTCTTGTTATGTGACCCAATGGCCAAATGATCCCCGTCGAACGATGCAAAAAAAGGTAACATCTCTTCATGGAATCAGTAACCATTGATACGTTGGATGGATCATGGAGAATTCTACCTCAACCACAAGGTTTCGATGCCTGCTATAGCTTCTCGAGATTGGACTGTGACTTGTGAGAAAGCAATTTACTGCGATCTCCTAATCTCGGCGAGTACAGTGTTGCGGAAGCCAAGCGATCAAATAATAAAATTGACAGAACAAGAAAATAAATTGGATACCAGATTTACGTGGTTCGGTCGTAGTGACCTCTGTCTATGGAGAGAGCAGCACGAAATTCTACTATAGATCAAGCGATACAACGGAGATTACAACTACACTCTAAGTGTTTCCCAAGCCCCAATTACATCCAATAACTCACGCAGTGTTTAGCCTCATAATTTCTCACGAAATAATCTTTCAATCTCGCAAAGGAATTATACACAAATCTTATCACAAAATTTACACTCGAACGCTAATTCTCCTTGGATGTAATTCACGAACGAGAATCTACGAAAACACCCACCGCCAAGCACTCACGAACGTCTTCATGTCAACGGCGGCGCTTCAAGACTTCTTTATCAACAATGGCACTTTGAACCAAATCCCACGATCCAATATATATATACTCAGGAAAGGAAGCACCGTGGCCATCTCAACACGGAATAAGAAACCGTGAAGTTCGGTCAACAACGTCCAAAGTTGGACTTTCCTTTTCTGACCGTGAATTCCACAAGAATTAGGAGAGAATAATATTCTTTCTTTCTTCTGACACATTGACCGAGTCATTGTCTAAATCAAAGTCCACTTGGACTTTCCAATTTGAAGCCGCAGACTCCAACTCCAATTCGGAAATTCACGTCTCTTTTGCTTTGCTCGATTTTGGATGTCCGCAAATAACAATTATTCTCAAGTTGGGTTTCGTCTATCGGGCTTAAACTCGAGACATATATTTTAATAATCTCCACCTTGACTCGACGTTTGAGCCAAGTCACAATCGCTTTGATAGAATCCGAATTTCGTTACTACTCTCTCACAGCCATAATGGGCTCAACCGTTACAAATGTCTTTCAAGTCCGAGCCTCGCTTAAACTTCGTCATAGCCATAGACCTCATCAGAACACCAACTCCACATGCACCTTTAACCGCTCCACAAGGATTTTCTGACGCAACCTCCTCAACTGCAGATAAAGCAAAACCATCGTTGTATCCATATTTGTTCGGAGATCGAATACGCACCTTGTCAATATCAGCAATTACAGCAACCGTTGGCTCAGTAGGCTCCACCTCGCTACAAGCACCATCCGTGTCGATTATTTTGCTAGTATCCGCTACCTCAAGAGTTTCTAGTTGCAACTCCACCTCAAGCTGAACACCGTCCAGATCCGTATAAACACTGCTATTAACACTCATAGCCAGAAGTACTGGAGACTCGTCAAATGTAACTTTTTTTTTTTGATAATAGGTGAATTTAATTCCGAGCATCACAACTTATAGCCCTGCTCACTTTGTGCATAACCTAGGAACATGCACTTTCTTGTTCTTCCGTTGAGCTTACCATCACTAACTCGAACATAACATGGACAACCAAATATTCTAAGAATATAATAATCAGCAACGTTACCTGACCACACTTCTTCAGGAGTCCGACATTCAATCGCAGTCGATGGAGATTTATTTTTCAGGTAGCTTGCCGTACTAAGCGCATCCGCCAGGAATCTCCTAGCCATACTAGCACTAGAGAGCATTTTATGGGCCGTCTCTAGTAATGTTATGCTCATCAATTCTGCAACATGTTGTGATTCATTGGCATTAGTGTGGTTTTTCACTATGCCTTCCTTCATGCAGAATTCGTTTGACAGCTCCGAGCAAAACTCCATACTATTATCAGTCTGCACCTGTTTGATCATTTTACCAGTCTCCTTTTCAATCAAAGCTTTCAACTGCCTAATCTTGACAACAGCATCAAACTTGTGCCTTAGCACAAATACCCACGTTTTCCTCGAGTAGTCATCAACAACTGTTAGCATAAATCTGGCATTCTTCCTTGAAGGAAACTGTGACAACCTGCGAACATCTAAGTGAATCAATTCTGCAATTTCCGTGGTTTCTCTGACAACCGTACTGAACTGCACTTTCCGCCGTTGATCTATATCACATCATCTGCATACATTCAATTCATTAGCAATATAACCACATAGCAAATTCCTTTCACTTAGAATCTTTAGGCTTCTCTCACTAATGTGCCCAAAACGCATATGCCACAATTCAGACTCTCGAACCGATGCATCCGACGTCTCCGTAACGAATTCCATCACTGTTTCACCTTGAAGCTTATACAGGTCACTATGCTTGATTCCTTTCATTATCATTAATGCATATCGAACAACTTTCAGAACTTCACATTCTGAAGAATACCGATACCCAACTGAATCTAGAACACTCAAGGAAATCAGATTTTTCTTCAACTCTGGAACATGCCTCACTCCAGTCAATGTCCACACAATACCATCATGCATTCTGATTCTAACATCACCAATACCAATAACATTGCACTTCACGCTGTTTCCCAACTGCATTTTACTACTATCTGTGCATTGATAAGTAGTAAACCAGTTCTTATTTGGTGTAGAGTGAAAAGAATAATCAGAATCCATAATCCATCCGCCAAACAACGAATCATCAGTGAGATAAGACATAATTAGCATTATTCGAATTACTGTCTGCTATAGCAGCAACATCATTCATAGACTTAACTCTAATTCCCTTACCCTTGTCGTTATTCAGTTTAAGGCAATTCCTTCTAATATGCCCCCTCTTGCTACAGCTCCAACAGACAACATCACCAGTCCTAGACTGACTACGTCTATTCGAGTTCATGCTACTCCTGCTAACACGAGTACTAGTTCTTTCTTTTCTTTTACCTACTAAAGCAGCAGATACATGTTCGCCAGATTCTCTTCTACGGACGTCTTCACTCAGAATCAAATCTTGAACACCATCAAACGACAAACTTGTTGACCCAGAGGAATTACTAACAATAGTAACAGTAGTATTCCAACTACCAGGCAATGATGATAATAGAATCAAAGCACGTACCTCATCTTCAAAGTCAATGTCAACTGAACTCAATTGACTAACGATCACATTGAATTCATTAATATGATCTGCAACTGACGCACCTTCGCTCATCTTCAAATTAAACAGACTTCGCATTAAGTAGACTTTGTTGATCGCAGAGGGCTTCTCGTACATGTCTGACAGGGCTTTCATCAAACCCACAGTGGTCTTCTCATTCACGATGTTAAACGCGATGTTACGAGCCAACGTCAGCCGAATAACACCCAAAGCTCGTCTATCCAGCAATTGCCAATTAGCTTGCTTCATCGTCTTTGGCTTTTCTCCAGAGAAGGGCAAGTGCAGTTTCATCTGATATAGATGATCCTCAATCTGCATCTTCCAGAAACCAAAATCCTTCCCATCAAATATGTCGATTCTCACTTTTCCTTCTTTTATCGCCATCGATTCGCTTTAACTCAGCCAAACCAGGCTATGATACTAATTATTGTGGAAGCCAAGTGATTGAACAATAAAATTAACAGAATAAGAAAATAAATCGGACATCAGATTTATGTGATTCGATCGTAGTGATCTCGTCCACGGGAGAGCAGCACGAAATTTCACTATAGGTCAAGCAATATAACGGAGATTACAACCACACTCGAATCACTCAAATACTCTAAATTTTGCCTAAGCCCCAATTACACCCAATAACTCACGCAGTGTTTAGCCTCATAATTTCTCACGAAATAATCTTTCAATCTCGCAAAGGAATTATACACAAATCTTATCACAAAATTTACGCTCGAACGCTAATTCTTCTTGGATGTAATTCATGAACGAGAATCTACGGAAACACCTACTGCCAAGCACTCACGAACGTCTTCACGTCAATGGCAGTGCTTCAAGACTTCTTTATCAACAATGGCACTCTTTCATGATCCAATATATATACACACACACACACACACACAATATATATATACTTAGGAAAGGAAGCACCGTGGCCATCTCAATACGGAATAAGAAACCGTGAAGTTCGGTCAACAACGTCCAAAGTTGGACTTTCCTTTTCTGACCGTGAATTCCACAAGAATTAGGAAAGAATAATATTCTTTCTTTCTTCTGACACATTGACCGAGTCATTGTCTAAATCAAAGTCCACTTGGACTTTCCAATTTGAAGCCGTAGACTCCAACTCCAATCCGGAAATTCACGTCTCTTTTGCTTTGCTCGATTTTGGATGTTTGCAAATAACAATTATTCTTAAGTTGAGTTTCATCTATCGGGCTCAAACTTGAGACATATATTTTAACACATAGCCTACCTTTGACTTGACTCAAGAGGTGGTCCTGGACTTAGGAAGTAGTCTGATGCCTAAAAGTTCGCCCCGAGAGAGAGAGCAGACAAGGATTATTATTGCAAACACCAAAGAGAAGTTCAAACTGGTAAAGAGTCTTGATACTTCCTGGAGACTTATTTATGTCAAACTTCAGTTAAAAGGGTCAGAGAAAAACTGCTCTTTGAGATGGTCTGATCAAGAGTAAAATAGAGAAAGTATGATCTGCCGATGTGAGTATTTCCCACGATCTAGGAAGTCCATAATGATTTGTAGTAAGGAAAACACCAGCAAAGGATTGTGCACCAAACTCTTCCTAAATGCTAAACACAAAGTAAGGTTGAGACTAGGACATTAGATTTTACTAAAGAGATTTCTGATATCAACCTTGTTGCATACTGATTGAACTTTTGTTTCAGACTTGTGGCAGAAGTTCCAGATGTGACCCTTCCTTATGAGGTACAGCATGAGATTCAGAGGGATGAATAGGTCTTATTTCATTAATTTCCAAAGGGTTTCAATGCTAGGAACCAGAGTCTCTCTAGTCTACCATCCGATTCCAATGGCGATATTTCTTCACTGTAGCTTTATGACAACAATCCATCGGCAGGACTCACGGCGCTATGTACTCTGTCGGTGGCTTTCTTTGCCTACGACAATCCAAATGTCAAATACCAACCATACGTCAAATTATATTTTACAAGGTAGAAAGGTTCGACTCATTGATTCACTGTATCTTACCTCTTTCTCCCAGTTGGTACATCCTGTCAGGATCACAAGTAACAGTGCTTGTGAAAAGAGTGCAACTATAATCCCGGTCCAGAGACCCTGCAGCTCGATTAGAAGACCAAGCGATCATATGAATATAGGAGAAGACTACTATTTGCGGTGAAAGTAAAGGATGACGGTAGAATGGTAGGGTAACCTGTCACATCCTCAATTTCAGTCCCGGGAAATGTCTATGGTTTAAGCTTGATAGTTTTCCAATCGAACAAAAATTTGTACTCTCGTTTTGGAAAAAAACATATTTCGGATCCTTAGTACCCTTTCATTTTGTTATTTTTTGGGGATACTTTTGTGATCCAAATTTCCAAATGTTTTCTTTCTGGAAAGTTGTTCCAAATATCATGAAGTTTTACATACTTTAATTTTAGAATTTTTGGAGTTGATATGAGTGGTATAATGGCCTAATTTTCGGACTGTGTGAAACTGCCCAGAATGGGTATTTCGGTGATGTTTACACCGTCTTTATTTTCTACAAGCTTTTCTGGGCCGAGTTTGGAAAAGTTTACTTCACGAAAGTTGTTAAGAACTTCCTTTTCTATAACTAAATTTGGGAATTTTCTGAGATGATTTGCATGCTGGACAGAGCTTATTTTGAGAAACAAAAATGCTGTTCCAGTGAACTGTTTTTATTCTGTCTTTGAGTGACCGAAAATGGTATTTAAAGAGAGAATCAGATTTCGTGTTCTTCATGAAAAATATTTATTAAGGTCTTGTTTATGACATATCCGAATTTGAGAATTTTCGGAGTTCATTTACTATGATTTGAAGTCCGATTTCGTGAACAGTGCAAAACTGTTCGATTTTGCCAGATTTCAAAGATGTAGCATTTTCAATACGAAAACGTTGGAATTTGGACTTGGTCTCTTCTGGTGATTTAAAGTACACGTTCCAAGCTTTCAAATGAGATATTTTATGTTTTGATCGGAGGTCGGACCAAGGGAAAACGAAATGGAGAAGTACAGCTTGAAAATGAATGAAGCGTGTTCAGGAAGCCTAATTAATGACTTGCAATTATTAAAGTTGGACTTTGGTGGCCCTTCATCATGGTTTTGGCTTATGTTCTTAATGATCATGTGAGGTAAGCAATGACCTCATGCTCAAATGACATAAGCCATGACTTAAGCCTCATCATGATTGTGTGCATTAATGACCTTGAGTGATGACCAAGTTTTGAGTGTGATAAATAGGGGCTGTGAGAATGGCCATTCGGCCAAAGAGAAAGAGAAGCCGTGAGGGAGGGAGAGAGAGACCAAAGTTAGCATCTTCATCATTTAGTCCATTAATAGCATTTAATGGCATTAAATGCTATCTATCATGACCTTAGACTTTGAAGCCCTCTTATGATGACAAACATTTAATAGCCATAGACTTTTGGGGACTTGTCATGATGGCATACGTTTAATAACTTAGACTTTAGGGACCCCTTGAAAATGACCCGTTGTCTTTCTTTTGGCTTGACTTGATATAAATTGAAGGAGTCCTAATGGTTGAAGAAGCCTCACGTGAAGTCCCTTCCCCCCCTCTCCTCCTCTCTCACGCCATTCTCACGTCTCTCTCTCCATTCTCACACACGCCAACAACCCTCTCTCTTGCTTCTTTACCTCTTGTTCATGCCTAGAAAAGAGAAAGAGTCGAAATAGAGAAAAATTAAGAGAGAAAACCCGAGAGAGAGAAAAGCTATTCTCGAGAGTTGTTCCAAAACCGAGAACCGACGCCCTTCCCGCCATTCTCTACTCTTTAGTTCTTGTTTTATCAAAAGAGTAAGTGGGATTTTACTACCGGGAAATGACGTTGAAATACGTCGTATCATGAGCTTTCCCCCGTTCTCGGCTTTTGGTGTTCCGATGTTGTGTTCCCAATAACGAGTTTGCTTTGTTTCCTGTTTTCCTTGCATGTTATCTAGTTCAATATAGAAACCGAGATGCAAATTGTGAGGTAAACCGTGACTTAGCCATGCTTGGGACCCTTGTTTTACGCTTTCTATGCCCGTCGTTGTTTGATCGGTCACGGAGGCCGGTACGGTAAGAATGTCTCGTGTAACGATGATTGACATGTCATCGCCTGTTAGTAAAGTTTTAGTTTTAACTCATCCCCGTTGTTTTCCCTTTTCAGGTCCGTGGGATGGCATCTCCTAGCCCAGCCAGCGTTGGCAATCCCGTGAAACCGAGGGCACGCTGATAATGAGGACCTAACGAACTTGGTGCCTCGGGCGGGCGGTTTCGGGATAGAGCCACGGTGGGATGTGAGATGGCCAGGCGGACGGGATAGGGGAGGTGAAGAAGCTGTGGGTATAGGACAACCCAAATCAAAATTTGCTAATTATAGTCGGCAATGAAATATGTTTTGTTTGTCATGGCCCAAGGGCTTGTAAAACATGTTTGCATGAATTATAAACATAAGGTTTGTTCATGATGCTGCTTGTCTTATTTCCGTTGGTTGTTCTTTTGTTGTGATCATCCCGGTATGCTTCCGCGTGTGTGTAAAGAAAGGTAATAATGAACGGGACGTTACGTTTATGATCCCGAGGTCGGGCGTCACATAACCAGGAATCACCACTCTGCGAAAGTCACAGAAAAATCCTAGGAATATGGCAACTGGAATACCCAACAAATAGTAGGCACCCAAATTGATGAACGCTCCAATCTTTTGCCATCCACATTATCTTGCAATGCCCGAAAAAATGTAACTTATAGCATGAAAATGGTCGATATACAAATTGGTTTTGACTTTGAAATATTTGTGATTTGACATATTCTCCATCTTCCCTTGCTACTTATCAGGATAAGGAGTCAAAGTTAGAACTATATCACTTGCACCATTGAACTGCAATAATAGGCAAAGTCGCATACCTGAATGCACGGACTGAATGCCCTCGAAAAAGTGGGAAGTTGCGAGTAGTACCAACTTATCTCCCACGTATCTCACGACCTCTTCTGTGCTATAGAGGTAGCCCCACGCCCTTTGGCCGAATATCATGAGAGTACCTGCAAACGAGCCTTCTGTGGCGACCATCACTAAGGAAACATAAATTGCCAAACGAGCTGCTCGGGGTCTTCCAGCGCCCAATTCATTTGAAACTCTTGTGCTGCCAAAAGTAACACGAAGAAAGTGTGAGACTGGAATAGCTGCTTCTTCTGCAAGATCCACTTAAGTAAATAGAGCTTAACCAGTTAGCCTCACCTTATTGAACCACTGAGACCTAGAGGTATCATGTAAACCAAGCTACAGGTGTTCAGGCTGAAAAAGAGCAAGATAGTTTACATTGTTTGGAAATGTTAGCAACTGGTGCCAAGAGGTTAGCCGTTTATGTTCGCCTCTTGTCTACGTACAAAGAACAAGATAGTTTTCTTTTCTGGGACTCATCCGTAGGTCCAACTTGATAAATGGAAAAGAATCAGATTGAAATTGTTCACTCGGGGCCAATTTGGGCTAAAGCCCGAGTTCCTTTAAAAAAAATTCAAAAGATATTTTCCACTGTTTCCAATTCCAAAACCCCAACATACTAAATATAATTTTAAAAAATTACTTAATTTCATCCAAAAAAATAAAATTTCGCGCAGCATCCACAAAAATCTTTTGCTTTATTATTTTGCAAGTTTTTAATATATTGACAAGAGATAATCTAACAGTCCTTCGCTTTGACTTAGATTATGGAAAACCAGTGCAATGGTTGAAAGTCCTTTGTTGTGGAAAGCTACTCGTAAAGTGGAATTGTCTCAACACCTTTTGTTCAAATGTGCTTTTTGTTTGGTTCGGGACCTCAAAACGGTTTACTTCGATCTTTTTCATGAGATATCTTGTGTATAAGCTACAAGGGAGCCTAGATGCACTGGCATAACAGTTAAGTTCCTTCATAGGATTCAGGGCGACTAAAACTGAATTATTTCGCATTTGGAACGATAATGATTTTTTTTTTTCGCTAGATATTGAGAATGTCAACCTAAGTTGATAAATGAAGTAGTAAAACTTCAGCTGCTAATTTTATCCTAAGAAAATAGGACATTGTAACATTGCGGTTCATTTGGATGCTACTTTATACAGAAGCTAGGACATTGCAAGTGCGGTTAATTTGGAAACTGTTTGAACCATTGGATAGTAAACATTAGGGCTCTTCAATGTTTGAAATTTTGGAACTATTAATTGATACGTTGGTAGCTTGATAGCATTTTATCCTGGCTCAATAGTTAGACTCCTGTCACACTAATAGCCATATTGTAGCCACCATGATACATCCATATTGTATCCACCTTATTGAAAGTTATTCACTTTTGGCCGATTCGGCCTGAGGTTGAGTTCCTTTAATTAAAATTCAAAAAAAAAAAGACTATTTTTTCAAATTCCAAAATCCTAACGTACTCAACATAATTAAAAAAAAACTTTATTTCATCCAAAGAAACGAAATTTCACCCGGCATCCACCTAGAATCTCCCCTCATATTAAGTTAACTATCATAAAATATTTTTACAAATGTTACTCAACTACTAATTATCGTAAATGGAGGTTTATAGGAAGCTGTATTAAATGCATCGAAAATTGAAAATTATCCACCAAGTTGCGATCCAACTTAAGTGCATCCACTAAAAAATCTCTTTCTCAATCAAGTTAACTATCATTAACCCACATATGGAACATAACATGAATTGTCAATTATTATTAAAATAGATTTGTTAGCAATGTTTTCTGGTTCTGTCTTTTGTTGGTAAATTTTAGGATAATTATGACCAAGTTATAAGCTGTACTAAAGTACATCCATCAAGAATCATTTTGAGAAAACAAATTAGAACCGAGATTATTTTGTATTTTGACTTTAATCATCAATTTTGTAATCTAGTTCCCCTAGGCACCAACTTTTGAGAAAAACTCCTTGTGGAATTCATCAAACAACTCCATGCAAAAACTCAATATTACCATCCTCTCCTCTCTCTCTCGAAAATTCTTTTTTTTTTTTTTTTTTTGGTAAAGGTAAGTGTATATATACTAGTCAAAACACCAAATACAAACTAGAGCCTAAACCAACACCGTGGACCCTCTATAAGGACAAATTGTCCACCCCTCTCAAGAAAGGTTCCCAATCATCTATACAAAAATCAAAAAGGCCTAGCTAGAGCAAGAACAATTACAACCGAAATACAAGGAAAAGACCGATCCGGAGCATAGGTGGAAAGCCGAGACCTCCATCCCGCCCATAAGGCAGCAAAACCAAAGCCCCGACACCAATCAGCCGTACGTAGCACCAAAACGGAAAAAAGTCACGCAAGGTGGCGGGAACGAGCCCAAGTTTCCACTGTTCACCAGTGATCGGAGCACCGCCTCGCGAGGGAGGAGTGACCTTAGATTAAGTGAGTAAAATTCTTTAACCCGGATTAGGACCGAGTACCCGAAAATGCTTGACAAAAGAAGGTATTAAAGGAGCATTTTGGACTGGCTTAGGTAGTATTAGTGTATATTTCATACTGGGTTGAGGATTGATTGGTAGAAATTATTATCTAGAAAATTAGTGGATTAATGAGAATTATTTGGGGAGATTAATTGGATTAAATGACCAACTTAGGAGCCCATTGGAAAATTACCGGGTATGTCCGGGTTGACTGGTTGTACGTAATTTGTGTTTAATTGCGATTGATTTCGTACAGCCATGTCGCATATCGTGTGGTTGAATTATGTGGAGTGCGATTGGCCAATGATTGGTTTGAAATTAATTGTTGATTTGTTAATTGCACGTTAGGCCACACGGTATCAATTGGGCCAATTAGGCACGTGTTGTGACATTGGGTATTTGAATTATATTGGTGCTCGTAGTGCATTGCATTGCATAAGATGGACACACATTGTGTATGCCAAGAGTGAGGCATGTGATGAAATTGTGCAAGAATGTGTGAAAAGAAGCATGTGATCACCTAAAATATCCTGCAAGCGTTTACGCACAAGAACCTTCGTACAATCCTATGAGTTGTGTGATCACCTAAGGACCTTTGGTCGGTCCTCATGCCCCTCATGCATAAGAGAAAGCATGACGATGGGCCATCCCGCTCCTCAGATGACCATCCTCAGGAATGCCAAGGAGAGGGTTGACCTTTGGGTCCGATATGGTCCCAAGCCTCATGCACTTTGAAGCGAAAACACTCGAGGCGGATGGGCCGCGCCAAGCACTTTAAGTCCGGAGAATCAATAAAGAATATTGTTGGTTCCGAGTCGTAATAAATAATAAATTGGGCGTTGCGGTTTGCCATATTGAGTCAAAAACCCCGGTAATGTAAGTGACATGTCGTAAATATTCATGTCGAAACATGATCTTGAAGATGGACCTCTCTCATGCCACCAATCAAACCAAAATGAAGTCCCGTCGACCATCTCTAATTTCCCATCTAAAAAGATTTGAGAAAGATTATTATATATTGAATTGTCTTCTTCTAGGTCAAATAATTGTTTGATTGTTGGTTTTATGGTTTTAAATATTTGGAGCTCTTCAGAAAATTGCATGTTATCCAGCTTGCACCGAGGGGTTCCTTATCGATGAAAAGAATCCAAATGTGTTTTGTAAACTAAAACTGTATTATAGTCTTTCAACTGCGAATCCCAAGTCCACCCTCTTTTTGGGAATACACACATCCACCCAAGAGACCTTTACCCACCTATTCCAAGGTGGAACAGGCCTTTCCATAGGAGATGTCTTAGGACAGTGTTCAATGTCGTGGAGAATATTTTCACATGGGGACTCAAAATATCTGGCCTGGTGCATGCATAGAATGTAAGACAGATTTGATGAGTTGAAGACGGCCTCCAAAAAGAAAGATGTGCCAATTGGGTCCATGGACCTGGAACCCTAATTGCGGATGGCGAGGTCCACAAAAACCTTACAATCCTCTTTGGATAACCTGGTGATATAATCGGGACCCTTAAGTATCGAAGATAGGAGAAGATCAAGACCAAAATGCCAAGGCAATCAATATCTGGTTTTGAAGGACATGGACCTAGATTAAGAATATACTACTTTTGTTTGGATTCGGTCTAAGGTTGGACCAACGTTGAGAAAAGATCAAGAGCATCCTTGATCGTATTGGATAGACCACACATTTGCTTCGGATAATAAGAGGACATCATCCAGCAAGAACAAATGTGATTCCAAAGAGTCCGAGCCCTTGCAGGGCTCAAGAACTTGAATCATCGAATCCGGATTTGGACTTAGCTTGGTCCTAATTCTCATAGGGAAGGAACTTTTTGACAAGTGAAATCTTCTAAGGGTTGACCCCGGGTCTCCCCCAGCCATAATACCTTTTTGATCCGTGGCTGCCATAGTGGTTGTCTTGGTGTAAATCTTCTAATCTTGCGAGGACAAACATTCCATGATGTTAAAAAAGCTTTTAGTTGGTTATGAAAATATATGTTCTTATGTTGATGGTTGTTCTACCTTGGTCTCACGTGTTATTATGTATTTGTATATATGTATTTATATGGCACATTTTCGGGAATGATTTACTCTCGATTGGGTTTGGGTCGGCGACGCATCCCGGGAGCGTTGCACCAAAATCGATCGTGGGCGGGATGTTGCGCTTCGTGGGGTATAGGGCATGACAACAGGCATGGGGTTAAGTTCCTTCATAGGAGACAGGGCGACTATTTGAAATAATATACTCTGGAACGATAATGATTTTTTCTTTTTTCGCTAGATATTGAGAATGTCAACCTAAGTTGATAAATGAAGTAGTAAAGTTCAGCTGCTAATTTTATATAAGAAGCTAGGACATTGTAAGTGCGGTTCATTTGGATGCTACTTTTATACGAGAAGCTAGGACATTGCAAGTGCGGTTAATTTGGAAACTGTTTGAACCATTGGATAGTAAACATTAGGGCTCTTCAATGTTTGAAATTTTGGAACTATATATTGATATGTTGGTAGCTTGATAGCATTTTATCCTTACTCCAATAGTTAGACTCCTGTCACACTAATAGCCATATTGTAGCCACCATGATACATCCATATTGTAGCCACCTTATCGAAGTTATTCACTTGAGGCCGATTCGTACTAAAGGTCGAGTTCCTTTAATTAAAATTCAAAAAAAAAAATCACCCGCTTTTTCAAATTCCAAAATCCTAACGTACTCAACATAATTAAAAAAAATACTTTATTTCATCCAAAGAAACGAAATTTCACGAGGCATCCACCTAGAATCTCCCCGTTATATTAAGTTAACTATCATAAAATATTTTTTACAAATGTTATTCAACTACTAATTATCATAAATGGAGGTTTATAGGAAGCTGTATTAAATGCATCGACCAAGATTATCCACCAAGTAGCGATCCATATTAAGTGCATCCACTAAACATCTCTCTCTTATATCAAGTTAACTATCATTAACTCGAACATAACATGAATTGTCAATTATTATTAAAATAGATTTGTTAGCAATGTTTTCTGATGTCTTTTGTTGGTATTGGCTTATTGACCAAGTAGTAAGCTGTACAAAGTACATCCATCAAGAATCTCTCGAAAAAACAACCATTAGAGAGTATTTTGTAGACTTTAATCATCAATTTTGTTATCTAGTTCACTGGCACCAACTTTAAGAAAAACTCCTTGTGGAATTCATCAAACAACTCCATGCAAAAACGCAATATTACTGCCAATCCGCATAGGCTCGATCTTCTTATTGGCCTGCCTTTCAGTCAAAAGGCTCCATTTCCAAAATCTAATTACAACATAAACTCTATATCCCGATACAAAATGCCTAAACAAATTTGGTATACTAATCTTAACATTTATCATAAAAAATTGTCTTCTTTTCAATATACATGGCGGTGATCTAGCCCCCAAAAAGAATTGCAAGAAAAAGGAAAGGCAGAGAGATAAAGAGAATGTTATTAATCCGGGAACTATAAAAAATGGCGTTAGTATCACCATTCCATTCCATTACTTACATCCCCACCGAAGCGTAACTGCAAGAGGGAAACCTAACCAAAAGAAAGTAAAGCCAAAAGACAAAGCAGTAGAGAGAGAAACTTCAGACCCGAAAAAAGAAAAGCCAAAAAAAATGTTGTAGAGAGAGAGCTTCAGACCCAAAAGCGACGGCTACTCAATAGTGACATACGCACTTCTTCTTGGACTTGGGAACTGCTTTGGCGGGGGGTTTGGACGTGACCCTCTTGAACTCCGCCAGAGTCGAGTACTTGTCGGTGCATCCACTCCTCCTGTCGTCCACCTTCATGGTGGACTTGTACTTCACCACCTCCTTGCAGGCCGAACGTCCCGTAGTCCTGTCCACAAACCCCTTGGCCTTGAACTTCATGTCGGACTGGGTCGTAAACACACTGAACCCGTCATAGTACGAGCTCCGAGTCATCGTCTCCACCTCGGCCAAATGGGTTAACTGATGTCTCTTGTTCGAGGGCTTGGCTGGGGGCTGTGGAGGATGGACGAACTTCACGATGACGCAGTCGTGGAGCGCCTGATTGTGGGCCATGGCTGTTTGGTCGGGAGATAGACAGAGAGAGAATGGCCTCGACTCGAGCCTGAGGTGTGGATTTATAGGATGAAATGGTGAAGAGGATAAGATCAAGAAATGAAGAGTGGTAAAGATAATTGATATATTTAAGAGATATGTGTATTTCTCTTAATTGATTGTGATTGATATTTTGCCAAGTTAGATAGTTTTCTTGTAAAGTCTATCTCATGTACTCTTCATTTGTGAATGAATAGAATATTACATTTTTCTATTATTCCAACTTGGTATCAAATCTTTCCGGTCCCTTTTTACTTTCCCAATATATATATTGAATATGTCTATGCTTAGTTCTAGACAAAAAAGATTACACTAAGTATGTGGGGAGCGATAAAATATTTAAATATTAAATCATACTTCTATTTAAGAGCTTAAGTTTTTAGAATAGTTGGTAATGATCAAATAAAATTTTACATCATATCTTCACCAAGCCACATCCATCCGGGCATTTTCCAGATCTTTTCTCCAAAGTCAAGTTGACCTTTTTCAAATCATATTGAGTTTTAGAGAATATTAGAGATATAGATATATTTAAGAGATTTTGCATATTTCTCTTAATTGATTTTGATTGATGTTTTGCTAAGTTAGATTGTCTTCTTGTAAAGTTTAGGCTCATGTATTCATCATTTGTGAATGAATAGAATATTATCTTTTTCTCTAATTTCAACAAAGAGTTTGAGGGGAGAAGACAACGTGTCAATCAGATGAGTCTTTTTTTTTTGGGCGAAAATCAGACGAGTTTGACAAATGTGGAATAAAGAGAGACAGACGACGGGACTTGGGGGATTTAGTGATGCAGAGCGCGACTTTCGGGGGGAGATTGATCGAGAAGTATCGGAACTCGTTCGGATTGGTTGGGTATGAGCGATTTATCAATTCTCGGTGTCAAAAACATTCAGATGCAGAGCAATGGTCGTCCGTAAGGGAAGAAGCGGGACTATGTATGTTATGTTACTGCACCATACAACCAAATGGCAAACGTATATTTTTGATAATTTAGATGACTAAGGTATCTATTGTATGATATGAATAATACATTTGGCCAATTATACGACAAAACATCTTACCCTTTTAAGGGGACTCACATAAAATAAAAGCTTATCATGCGTGGCTTTTATCCACCAAGTAGTAAGCTTATCGTGTTATAAGATATATGTTAGCAATGTTGTTCAACGTCTTAGTGTTGTTGGTGAAGGTTTATCCACGAAGTAGTAAGCCGTACAATGTACATTTATCAAGAATCTCTCTCGAAAACAACCACTAGAGAGTATTTTAAAGGCTTTGATTATCGACTTCGTAATCTAGTTCACTAGCACCAACTTCAAGAAAAACTCCTTGCAGAATTCATCAAACAACTCACTGCAAAAACTCGATATTAGTGCCAATCCGCATATGCTCGAGCTTCTTAACGGTCTGCCTTTCGATCGAAAGGCTCCATTTCCTAAATCTAATGACCACTTAAACTCTGTACCCCAATACTAAACGCCCAAACAGATTTGGTATACTAATCTTAACATGTATCATTAAGATTTATCTTCTTTTCAATATACATGGCAGTGATATAGCTCACAAAAAGAATTACAAGAAAAAGAAAAGGCGGAGAGATAAAGAGCCACAAAAAGAGGAGTTAATATCACCATTCTATTCCATTAGTTACATCCCCAACCGAAGCATAACTGCAAGAGGGAAACCTAACCAAAAGAAAGAAAAGCCAAAAAAAAAAGCAGGAGAGAGAGAGAGAGAGAGAGAGAGAGAGAGCTCAGACATAAAAGCGACGGCCACTCAATAGTTACCGACGCTCTTCTTCTTGGACTTGGGAACGGCCTTGGCGGTGGGTTGGTACGTGACCCTCTCAAACTTCACCTGGGTAGAGTACTCGTCGCTGCACCCGCTCCACTTGTCCTCCACCTTCAAAGTCGACTTGTACTTGACCTGCTCCTTGAAGCCCGAACGTCCCGTGGTCCTGTCAACGAACTCCTCGGCCTTGTGCTTCTTGTCGAACCGGGTCGTGACCCCGCCTAACCCGTCACAGTACGAGCTCCGAGTTGTCCTCTCCACCTCGGCACAGTCAGTAACCAGATGTCTCTTGTTGGAGGGCTTGGGCTTGGCCGGGGGCTGCGGATGAGGGACGAGCTCCACGATGCCACAGCAGTGGAGCTTCGGATTATCACCCATGGCTGTTTCGGGGGTAGAGACACACACAACGAATGGTCTCGACTCGAGCCCGAGGTGTGAATTTATAGGATGAGGAGGTGAAGAGGATAAGATCAAGAAATGAAGGGTTTGCAGGGAGAGATCAGCGTGTTGATCAGATGAGTTTGACGAGTGCTGGAGAGAGAGAGGGATACGAAGGGTTTTGAAGGATTCAGTGAATGCAGAGAGCAGCTTTCGGGGGAGATCGATGTCTCATTTCTGATTCCAAGAATTGTCAAGAACATGCAGATGCAGAGCACCGGACGTACGTAACGGAAGTAGCGGGACTAATCTATGTGATGTTACTGCACCATACAACCAAACGGCACACGTATTTTCCTTTTTCTTTTTTTTTGATAATTTAGACGACCAAGATAAGTATGATACATTTGGCCAATTATACGACAAAACATTTTACACTTTTAAAGGGACTCCAATAAAATAAAAGATTATCCTGCGTGGCTTTTGACCTTGAGTACAACAAATTGTTATATAGGTACCATAAAATTTTCGTTTTGATAACATGTTACGCCTCGACCCTCGAGCATGCTAACATCCCACCAAGGTCGTTATAAATGCGACGTCCCAGGATGCATCGCCGACCCAATCGAATTACTAACGATTAAATGCATGCGGAAGCGAACTAAAAACTCCCAATCACAACAACAGGGATAATCAGGAAAACACACCTCAATTTAAACAATATCATCAGCAATACATCGGGTTAATATATTATAAGTCTGCCACGCGAACCTTTCCGATTACAACTAAAACAGGTAGGGGTTAACCTAGCTCCTCTATCTACGAGGATAACCTCAAAAGGTGTTTTCCCTCAAAAAGCCGGTTCCCAAGGAACGGTACGTGTACTCATATCGGATGACCTAAAAAGTGGTTAACAACAACGGATGAGATAAATCTCAGCGAGTTCACGACCTAAACCTCGACTAGGAGGTCAACTCATCTCGGATGTACCTAACCCATGTAACGATACATTGATGGCAGACAACTCAACATAGAATATACAGGTACTTCACAATACAATCACAGGCAGTCTTATCTTGCCTTGACACATACACACGCCCTATACGTTATAATTCACCATATGCCATGATAATGCAATAAGCATATAATGCAATCAGAATACGCATCAACCTTTTCAAGCACAATGCATTCACACGTGTCCTGATTATAAAGTGAAACCGCTTCGGCCCGTCCCATACCGTGCCTAGCAATTTCAACCCATAATCAAACGCAATACTACCACAATCTTTCACGCGTATTCCAATTACTACAGCCACACCAGGGGCTACGGCACAACCCGCGATATTCGCCTCAGGTTGGCAGTCTTTCGGTATATCCGGGCATCGTCCCGCCCCATCGGGCACGGCATCGTCTCACCTGACCACAATGACGACATATCCCATAAATGGGTTCATTCCGAATCCGATTTGCGAATGACTACATCTCCCCGCTACTAGTGACGGCTTCCAATTACCAAATTGGGGACATTTGTTAGGGCCACGGCCAAACCCGAGGTTGGCGGTCATCTGGTATACGGTTTTCGGATATAATCGGGCACGAAAAAAAATCTTTAGGTGATCATGCACATATAACAACACTCAGGTTCCATCATTATAATTTTTCAATAGCCGATGCAAACATAATCCGTGTGTGCATGATCACCACTCAGGTTCCATCATTATAATTTTTCAATAGCCGATGCAAACATAATCCGTGTTAATACGTTGAAATATCCAACTTCCACATATAAAAATGTACTAAAATATTCACACGTGATTATGCACATATCAATAAATTCCCAAACTTGGCATGCTTCTATATTCAAGTATCCACAACATATTTCTCACATAAAACTTAACAAACAAACCCGACACCTCAGGGTTTATTAATTAAATACCCGTAATTCTATATTTCACCATAACCAAACAATTCAATTTGGCATACAAACCAATATATAAGGCAAATTCTAGCTTAGGCATCACAATTTAAGCCTAAAATAAACACAATTTAATTTCAGAATTTCCACAAAATATTAATAAAATAATAATATTTTTAATTCCGAAAATTAATAAAATATTATTATTTAATTTCCGAAAATTAATATAATATTCTTATAGCTTAACAACTAATTCCTAATTAATTAACACTAAACATAATTGACTTAAACTAATACGTTCTAATCAAGTTTAACCTACTAAGTAAGGGATTAGGGCGATAACTCACCCGATTAAAATTCCGGAGACACCGTTGTGTTGGCGGCGGCGAGGGCTACGCTTTGCACGGTCCGGAATCAACACGGAAAGACGAGGACGGCTGGGTCTCGGCTGGACAAAGCAGCTTTTTAGGCGTCTATTTTTGTAAGGACCTCGGCCCCACCACGCTTTCATTGCGCCACTCCTTATGTAATATTGTCCGCTTTAGACACTAAATCCTCACGGCTTTAAAACGCATTACACAAAAGTTAGGTGCCAAGCCTTATAAACTCACTAAGATCTCCCTCCCTAGGCAATATGGGACAAGAGACATGTCTCCTTTGCCATCCTAGAAGCTTCTCGGAAGCCGCTCTTTGTCCGGTGTCCTCGGACCCGGCGACCACTCCTCGCCCTCATCGGACCGGGTCGTTACATTCTCCCCTCCTTCGAGCATAGCGTCCTCGCTATGGTCCCACATGCGGTCGGGAGTCGGCTCTGATACCATTTGTAAGGACCTCGGCCCCACCACGCTTCTGCTGCGCCACTCCTTGTGTAATATTGTCCGCTTTGGACACTAAGTCCTCACGGCTTTAAAATCGTTACACAAAAGGTTAGGGGCCAAGCCTTATAAACTCACAAAGATCTCCCTCCCTAGGCAATGTGGGACAAGAGACATGTCCCTTTGCCATCCTAGAAGCCTGCTGAAGCCGCTCCTTGTCCAGTCTTGGGACCCGGCGACCACTTCCGCCCTCGTCGGACCGGGTTGTTCTGCTTTTGCCTTGGCGAGGCTTGATCAATGGCATAAATGGCTTGGATGATTGGCGCTCAGCTCCAGGCGGTCACGGCGAGCTGCTGGGCTGTTACTGTGGTGGTGCATGGCGGTAAAACAGCAGCCCAAAGGCTGCTCTACTGGTTTTGGGCGTGAGGGAGGAAGAAGGGGAGAATGTGGCGGTTGGTGAGGAGAGAGAGAAATGGACGTGAATGAGGCGGGGGAGGAAAGAGAGAGAGAAATAGAGAGTGGCCGGGTTGGGGGGGGAGGAAGAGAGAGAGAAATGAGAGATATTTTCTCTCATTAAAGCATGTCTCAAAGCCTTCTTTCATGATCCAAAAATGCACAAAAGTCCTCTCTCTTAAATGCTTTTGTTTCTTTGTCTTGAATGCAAGAATGGTAATTTAGTAATTTCACAAGGTATAAAAATACTTATATGCCTATACGAGCTAGAATTTCATTCGGGCTCGTATAATCAAATTTGGGCTCAAACGGATTATGAATGGGCTTGAAAATGCTAATGAGCTCAAACCTGGGCTTGAATTGCAATTGGGCTTGAAATTGGTTTCAATGGGCTAAATTGGGCCACTTGGGTTTGCCTTGGGCCCATGTGGCCGAATCACATTGGGCTTGAGGCCCAATGTGCCTTCATCCGGCCCACTTCCTTGTGGGCTCAAATTCTCGGCCCATTAAATCCTTTTTTGAGAATTTCGAGCAAACTGATAAACGAGCAAATCAATGAGGCGGTGTCCAATAATTTAGTTTTGAAATCCTCAAAGATTCGATATCCAAATTCGGATTCTAATTCGCGGTAAAAATCAATCAATTGCAACTTTAGTATATCTCAAATTAACGGGTTGCTTTTTAGGAGTTACGCGTATTCGACCCATGGTTGATTTAATATCAAACCACGTTTAAGTTTTCTCGAACCATGGATGATTTCGATTGTCATGTAATTGCGAGGGATCAATCGCTAATTCCGAAGTATGCAATCAACAGTCAATGGGTTTAGGATCGTTTGTAATACATACAACGGTTAAGCGGAATTACTTGTGATCTGATTGTATGCTATTGGCGAATCGTTCTATAACCATCCCTTGATCGGTTTATAATGGCTTAAAATTGTTCCTCGTCAATCCTTATGGTTGAATTGTCAATCCCTGATTGAGTTCTCAAGTCGTGCATACTTAATTCCCTAACAGTCTTTTCCAATCGGTTAGTCTCTTATGAGTGATCAATTCAGAGCGAGAATTACTAATAGTGCATCGATTAAAATCATAATTTCATTACACCCCGAATATGGTCGAATTTGAGGATGTCACATAACAGTGTACATTTCCATCGTAATGTCTATTATATAATAAAAATGACATATGACGATATTCACCTAGAATACAATGTAACGTCGTTTAGTAGTACTGAAAAAGATTCTTAATTTATGATGATACGACGTAGAGGGGTGTGCATTTACAAAACATCGGATGGTATTAAAAGTCATGTACTTTTACTTTGGCCTTATGTATGATCCAACTTTGTATGCCTTAGTAGAACGTGGTATTAGAAACGGTGTATGACGATCGGCCTAAGTACAATAGAAAATTATACTTTCGGTAAGACGTCGTCTAATACTAAAAAAATAATGTACGGAGGTTTAGACCTTAAGTATTATTGAATGTGGTACGCCTTGGTAAAATACAGTATAATTTTAAAAAAGAGGCGTACGACAATTGGCCTCACGTATGACAAAACGTTCACATTTTAGAGCAACGCGGTATCTACCACCTATAAAAGTGAGAAGAATCTGCTTGTTTCCAGAAATTTAAATATTCTTATTTTACTCTAACATCATGTAATACATTTCAATTAATATAAGACATTGCCCTCTCTAATTTAAACCCTCAACAAATCTATTTCATATAATTAAAGCGAGAGCTGAAAGAGTGTTCGTTCCATACTTGTTATGCGGCCTTTTTCTTTATCTCTGTGATCGTCACGTGTTAGGACACATGTTAATAGTCTTAGCACGTGACCACATTCGACCAACGATCATTATCTTATCTAATTCTATTATCTTTACACATCTATCTTTCATCGAGTGTAGAAATGAATAAAGAGAAAAGATCTCAAATATGCTCTCAAATGATACAGTTTGTTTTAAACATATATTCGTCAGTGATATGATACTTTATCATAATGAACCAAATCTATTTAACTAAGAACGATGGATCCTCACAAATCGATCTATGCGTTGTATCCAAGTTGATATATTGTAATGCTTGTATAATCTTTGAGCACATTTCGCATAAGAACTATGAGAAAAATGGTGACGATATGGAATGGTATTTCGAGAGCCCTTCATGCGCTAGCAGCAATGTGACATAGCCCCATTTAGAGATGGTCTCCAGTCGACATAAAACAGTAAGTGAAAACACGAGCACTTCATGTTCATGCAGCAATCTGTTCCATGTTTTTGCTACTTATAATCAACTCCTTTTCGTTGAGAAAGTGTGAGACTACAACAGTTATAGATCTGTATAAAAACAAGAGCTTCCCAAGATTTGTGTTATACAACCAATTTTACATTTGTTTCGGGCTTTTGGCAGAAGCTCCTTATGAGCGACAGCATGAAATTCAGATGGATCATTTCATCATTCTGCTAAGTTTCAAAACTGGGATGCAATAGTTGTCCACCTTAGCTTCATGATAACAATGCATCGGTCGAGATCGTGGCGCTATGTACGTACTCTATCAGAGGCTTTCTTTCCTGTGATCACGCAAAATACCGAACCTCATCAGATAAGCTGAGTGTGACATTAGAAAGGTACTATACAATAACTATACTGTATCTCACTTCTTTCTCCCAATTGGTGCATAATGTCACAACCCTGAGTACCAATGCTTGCACAATGAGTGCAACTATAATCCCGGTCCAGAGACCCTGCAGTTCCAATTTTCAAAACCAAGCAAAGAAAATATCATAATAACATCATCCATGATAAGTTAATGTGGAGGAACAGATCGCAGATTCACAATATAATGGGGGGGATGAGTGAGAGGACGTAAATCTGGTTTTTAACTTCCCACCGAGGTGACAAGCGAAAGCTAGGAATATGGCAAACGGAATGCCCACCAAATAGTAGGAGTCCATGTCCAAAGAATTTGTTTCAGACCAAAGGAAATAAAGAAGCTTGTAGTTGTAAGATGTCACCCCCGAATCCCAACGGGCACGCGACATCCGTCTCTGGTCGATTCAAGCGACGTCCCAGGAATATCGTCGACCTCAACATCGTCAGAGATTTACTACTATAGCGAATATCCACAAATAAACCCGGACAATATAAAAACTGGGGAAAGTATTAAGGGAGAATATACATATCCATATCTCATTTCCAAACTTATACCAAAATACTTACAATTACAAGGCCACCCCAACACTTACAAGCCACCATAAATACAAGTGCACGCCACACTACTTCGATCAGTAACAAAAGGGCTTATGACCTGATCTTCTTTCCATCCAAAAATGGTACTCGCAAAAACCCATTCCATATCCGGATATTACTCCCTACGCCCCTTACTAGGCGTCCATTCTGAATCCGATTCTCCATCCTCTGAGTCGGAATCCCCTTGTATCATCCCATCTACTGAGGGCTTTGAAACATTCTGGTTGGCGGCGGCAGAATATTTATCGCTCAGTGGGGTTTCTGAAATGGTTTGGTTTATACAACCATGAGACACTTCTCAATAAGTTGTAACCTAAACCCTACCTAGGCTATCACGTTATTCCAGACATAGATAAACACATAACCAATCAATCCACCACAAAACACACGAATACACATACTTGGACTCTCGACACACGCAAAGATGCACATTAGTCCACTTATAAAAATTTATTTTGAAAACACAAGTCACAACATACAAATTTTCCACAAATCAATCACCCAACAAACATAACACAATTCCAATCCACTCAACATACGCCCATTCCACCTCCACTTTCTCATTCTTTCCATTTTCAATTCTTCCTTCCCACACCACTTGCGGTGACCCGCGTGAACGTACACGCCTCGGTACACTGCGACCATTCATCACTTCCCACATCACTCGCCAAAGACCAGCGTAACCCGTACACGCCTCAGGTACACTGCGACCAACACTCAGCTTGCACCAAATGCGACAGGCCTACATGATCGGAACCGAGCTTATAATGCCTCAGTCAATCCTGGTCTCACCGGAGCTGATCGTGCCTCGGGCGAACTCAATCATGATCTTTTGAGCCCCGATGCATGCCAAATGCAACAAACCTATGTGATCGCTGCCCGAGCTTATGATACTCGGCTCAATCCCAACTCACTTTCTCATGCTCTTGCCTCAAATTCCGTACACACTTGCACACACTTCACCACATCACCATTTTCACACAAAAAACACATTTTCGCATAAAAACAACATTTTTCTTTGCTCAAACGTTTTCAAATCATTTTCAGCCCTTCACAGGATTTTCATAAAATTCCAAGACGGACCTAATAGTACCAATCAAGAGTTAAACAAGTCACAACAGCACAGTGAACAGTACTCCCGCAGCTCGTGAATAGTAATTTCTGCACTCAAACCACAAAATCACACTACCGACTCTTCACGATACTTACATAAAACTCCGAGCGGACTCAACGGAACCATTCTCGTACCCAATAGCACACCATAGCACACTAAACCCCAATTCACAGCATTGATCGGCCCCTAATTTTCCACCAAAATCCTTGAAATTCAAACCTAGGGCCTATAATTCAACTTTGTCCATAAAATCGCATCAACCCCTGTCTATCTAAACCCGAAACAACCCGATCTACTAGGTGAGAGTTTAGATCACAACTTACCTAGTTCTAGACTATCTCTGCTAGAACAAAAGCGTGATAAAGCTTGAATCCGACAAAGGCTTATGGCGGCGGCTACAATCGGCGACGATTGGCGGCGGCGGTGTCCACGGCGGGCGGTGAGGGCTCACGGCCAGAGATGGAAAGAGAGAGAGTCACGGTGGATGGGGATGAGGCGGTGAGGACGGTGGCTTGGGCGTGGCGGCGGTCCAGTAGGCGACGGTTGGCGGCTTGGGGCGCGGCGGTGAACGGTGGAGGCAGAAGTGGTCCGTGAGGGACTCACGATGGGGGTGGGGGAATTCATGTAGGGGTGGAGAGAAAATGAGAGAGAGAAAGAATGGTCTAGGCTTCTTCTACAAGTTTTTGACCCCTTTTTGAAAAATGACCAAAATGCCCTTGTCTCACACTTTTAATCCGACGGTCCCGATTCGATCTTATCTTTATCCGACGGTTTAGATCGATTCTTGCACAAAAATATCCAAGGGTATTCTTGAAATTTTCAAAATGTCCAAGGGCAAAATTGTCCTTCCAAAAATTAGGGCAAAATGACCAAATTGCCCCTTGCCCTCAAAACTACCCCTTCTTTAATACTCAAGGGTAAAATGGTCCAATTCTCTGTTTCTTGCCCAAATCGAATTTTTCTGAAGGATTTAAGCGCGCTAAAAATTCACATCGCGTGTCACGTGCAACGTCGTCCTAACGTTCCGGCGTGATTTCCTAATTTTCCGGTGTCCAATTTGGGCAAAAATTCGATAATTAAATTCTATTAAATGCAACTCGAGCGTTTCTTAAGCTAACGGGCGGCTTGCTGGGGAAATTTGCGAAATCGACTCATGACTGATACTAAATCGAGTCACGTGCAAGTTCGTTCGATGCGTGACGATCTCTCGATTGTCATTAAAATTGCGAAGATCATTTACTTGATCCGAGGGGTACGGCGTTCGGTATAATTTCGGAATCATTCGTCAAGTCGTTTCGTGGTCCAATGGAATCACCCGCGATCCACTACTAGGACAGTGACGAATTGACCCCTCACTATCCTTGGATCGGCCAACAGTGGTTCAAAATATCACTTACGTGATTTAATGATCGAAATCCATTCACGATCGAATTTCCTTTAGTCGCGCAAATTTAATTCCCCTATTAGCCTTTCCTTAATGGCTTGCGTTCCCACAAATGATCAGTTTTGGGCGAGAATTTACTGCGAGCACATCTCATAAAACTCAATCATTAAATAAATTCCAATTGGTGGAATTTCGGAATGTCACAATCTTCCCTTTTATGAAATTTCGTCCTCGAAATTTACAATCCAATTAACTACCAAACAATTGGGGTAATAACGTTGCATTTGTTCCTCCCTTCCCAAGTTGCACCTTCAGCCCGTGGTGCTCTCAAATAACCTTGACCATCGGAATTGCCTTGTTCTTCAAGGCTCGTTTTTCGGTCCTCAATTTTTATTCCAAACACACAATAAACACAAAAATGGCTATTTTTCTCTAACCAAACGATGTCAAATCGATTCCGGTCCTTCACGGGACTTTCTCACCATAATTTCTTGGTTCTAACAATCCAATTTGCATCCCGAACTAGTCATCACAGCTCCGTGAACAGTAATTCACAGCCCCATGAACAGTAATTCACAGCTTGTGAACAGTGATTCGCAGCATATGAACAGTAATTCACAGCTCCTATTTTTGAATTTCCAATAAATATTACCGAATTAATTCCTAAGGCCCACCATAAAATTTCCACTCCCTATTCATACAATTCCGCACCTAATTCCATATTGATTTTGTTCGAAAATTACCCGTCGATACCAAGTCCTAAATTGGGTTTAGAGCGGCGTCTTACCGGGTTCTAGACTATCGCGGCTTTCTCTTAGTAGTGTCCATCCCAATAACCTTCTGTATCTCTGGGTCCATAACTTCAAATTTGAACCCCGAGTCTCGCACTTTCTCCAACAAAATCCACTCCTCGACCATCAAATGCGTGATGCTTGATTTCCAGCTCAACGCATTCGCAACTCGGTTTGCCTTTCTGGGGTGATATAAAATATTACCATCTCAGTCTTGTACCATTTCTATCCTACGTCACTATCTCACATTCGCCTCTTTCTGTGAGAATAAATACTTGAGGCTATGATAGTCAGTATAAATCTAAAACCTTTTCCCACATAAATAATGTTGCCAAATCTTTATGGTGAACACTATTGAGGCTAACTCCAAGTTGTGCGTCGGATAATTTAATTCATGTGGTCTCAATTGTCTGGATGCATAGGCTACCACCCATCCATGTTGCATCAATACACACTCTAATCCTTTCAATGACGCATCATTGTAAATTCATAGTGTCCGTACCTCGCTTACTGAATGTCGTCTTGGTATATCCTCAAGTCTCGGCTCTTCAGCCGTTGAATCCACTACTACAGCTAGAAATCCTTAACATCCCTCATATAACAATTTTGTCATTTCCACGAGGATAACAACGGAATCGAGGGTCCTCCTCGACTTCCCACAAATTTAAATTTCCGAATATCCAACAGGATTAAATTGAATCACTCTGCTATTGCAATCCATTACGGCCCACTACTTAGACAACCGATCCATTCCTATCACGTCAAAATCGTACATATCTAGAACCGCTAAATTGATCAATTCCTCCCTAATCCCAATCACAACCTTATAGTTTAGACACTCCAATGAAATCAACATTTTATCGTTCAAGGGGTGAGTCGTCACATATAATCTGATATTAAGCAATTGTGGTTCCAACTCAATCAAATCCACAAACTGTTTCGTTACAAAAGAATGCGATGCTCCAAGATCAAATAAAACATATGCAGCATGGTTACACAGGGAAATCGTACCTGTGACAACCCCGGTGCGTTCTCGGTCTCTCGTCTAGCCATCGCGCCAAACTCGTCTTTGCGCTTAGGGGCCTATTCTGATTCAGATTCGCTATTTTGGCGCTCCGACAGATTCTCATTCAAAGGTGGCGACAAAGCGGGCGACCTATTCTGCTTGGGATTGGGACAATTCTTTATATGATGCCCAAATCCTCCACATCCAAAGCAAGCTCCACCCCTGGTTGGACAAAATCCATTCCTGTGCTTACCTCCACAAATCCTACACGGACCATTCCCAATCCAAATTGGCTTTTTAATATTCCTTTTTGCTGGTGGAGTGAAATGCTTATTATTCACCATCAGCCTCTTTTCAGGATTACGATTATTCCAACCCTGGATAAACCTCGATCCGGATGCAGCGGCTCTATCCATTTGATCCTGCTCAAGAATCTGGGCCCTATCAAATATCTGCTCATATGTTCCCAGGTTTACTAATAACAATTGGCTGCGAATATCAGCTCTCAATCCATCCAGAAATCTTCGCGCCTTATCCTCAGGATGTTCCACCATTCTTGGCGCGAACTTAGACAATCTCGCGATTTCCGCCTCGTCTTGATCTCATCATCCGGGCCTGGCGAGTCTCATAAATTCTCTGAGTTTTCTTTCTCTGGCACTAGCTGAAAAATATTTCTCATAAAATTTCTCAGTAAAAACAGTCCAAGTCTTGGCTGTACCTTCAGGAAAAATCCTATCCTTGGTGGCTTTCCACCAATCATTCACATTATCCCATGGCGATATCTTTCGCCAAAGTCACCCTTTTGTGATCGTTACACTCCAGCACCTCAAAAGCTTTCTCCAGTTCCTCGACCCATCTAGGTGCAGCCTCCGGGTCACCTTTCCCAGAGAACTTGGGTGGTTTCAGCTTAATAAATTGCTCTACCAACTGATGCATAGGTCTATTAGCAACCACTTGTCCTTGTCCTTGATTCTCATCATTATCAACAACAGCGGCCTCGGCGGCTTGGGCAATCGAAGCAGCTCTTTCCCGAGTCTGCTGTTCTAACAGATTTCCAATTCGTTCCAACGTCCTCATAATGACTTCCATTCGAGGATCCTCAACGGGTCTAACTTCCACTCTAGGGTCTCTTTGCAACACCAATGTCCACTCTAGGATTCTCTCTTGCTCTAGCACCCATTTCGAGGTCCTCGATAGCTTTAGCTCGAAACACGACCTCGACCTCTAGTTCCTCTTCCAATGCCCCTTCTTGGGACTTTTCCTCGCCTCTTCCTTCATTGCTCATCGTCTCAATTCTTCCACTCTTCTACCTGCCGTAATTCCACTTAGGAATTAACGATCCAAACCAACTAGATTAATCTAGTTCTAAACAGTGAATTAACACAGGAATCCACTCAGCAGGCACTCAACTCAACACAACATTCAATTCAAGCAATCAATCATAACAGATAGTCTGGAATACGTGTAGCACTAGGTATATCTATGGCTCACTAAAGTCTCCCAAAATTCCTACCCCAAATCTCTGTTCCTTATCACTCCAATTCGACCAATCTTAGATCGAGCTGACCTTGCTCTGATACCAATTCAAACTGGGATGTCACGCCCCGAACCCCAACGGGCACGCGACATCCGTCCCTGGTCGATTCAAGCGGCGTCTCGGGAATATCGCCGACCTCAACATCGTCGAGATTTACTCTGCGGCGGATATCCACAAATAAACCCGGACAACATAAAAACGGGGAAAGTATTAAGGAGAATATACATATCCATATCTCATTTCCAAACTTATACCAAAATACTTACAATTACAAGGCCACCCCAACACTTACAAGCCACCATAAATACAAGTGCACGCCACACTACTTGATCAAGAACAAAAGGGCTTATGACCTCATCTTCTTTCCATCCAAAATGGTACTCGCAAAAAACCCATTCCATATCCGGATATTACTCTTTCGCCCCTTACTAGGCGTCCATTCTGAATCCGATTCTCCGTCCTCCGAGTAGGAATCCCCTGTATCGTCCCATCTATTGAGGGCTCCGAAACGTTCTGGCGGTAGAATATTCATCGCTCGGTAGGGGGTATCGAAATGGTTTGGTTTATACAACCATGAGACACTTCTCAATAAGTTGTAACCTAAACCCTACCTAGGCTATCACGTTATTCCAGACATAAATAAACACATAACCAATCAATCCACCACAAAACACACGAATACACATACTTGGACTCTCGACACACGCAGCATGCACATTAGTCCACTTATAAAAATTATTTTGAAAACACAAGTCACAACATACAAATTTTCCACAAATCAATCACCCAACTAACATAACACAATTCCAATCCGCTCAACATTCGCCCATTCCACCTCCACTTTCTCATTCTTTCCATTTTCAATTCTTCTTTCCCACACCACTTGCCAAAGGACCCTCGTAAACGCACAAGCCTCCGTATATTCGACCACTCATCACTTCCCACATCACTCGCCAAAGGACCCGCGTAACCGTGCGCCTCGGGTACACCGCAACCAACACTCAGCCCGCACCGTCGACATGCCTACATGATCGGAACCCGAGCTTATAATGCCTCGGTCCAATCTCGGTCTCACCCAAGCTGATCGTGCCTCGGACCGAACTCAATCATGCTCTTTCGAGCCTCAGTCTGTGCCAAATGCAACAAACCTACGTGATCGCTGCCCGAGCTTATGATACTCGGCCCGATCCCAACTCACTTTCTCATGCTCTTGCCTCAAATTCCGTACACACTTGCACCCACACTTCACCACATCACCATTTTCACACAAAAACACATTTTCGCATAAAAACAGCATTTTTCTTTGCTCAAACGTTTTCAAATCGTTTTCAGCCCTTAACGGGATTTTCATAAAATTTCAAGACGGACCTAATGGTACCAATCAAGAGTTAAACAACTCACCACAGCACAGTGAACAGTACTCCCAAGAGCTCGTGAATAGTAATTTCTGCACTCAAACCACAAAATCACACTACCGACTCTTCACGATACTTACATAAAACTCGAGCGGACTCAACGGAACCATTCTCGTACCCAATAGCACACCACAGCACACAAAACCCCAATTCACAGCATTGATCGGCCCCTAATTTTCCACCAAAATCCTTGAAATTTAAACCTAGGGCCTGTAATTCAACTTAGTCCGCAAAATCGCATCAACCCGTGTCTATCTAAACCTGAAACAACCCGATCTACTAGGTGAGAGTTTAGATCACAACTTACCTAGTTCTAGACTCTCTCGGCTAGAACAAAAGCGGCGGTAAAGCTTGGAATCCGACGAAGGCTTGCGGCGGCGGCTACAATCGACGACGATTGGCGAGCGGCGGTGTCCACGGCGGCGGTGAGGGCTCACGGCCAGAGATGGAAAGAGAGAGAGTCACGGTGGATGGGCATGAGGCGGTGAGGACGGCGGCTTGGGCATGGCGGCGGTCCAATGGGCGACAATGGTTGGCGGGGCTTGGGGCGCGGTGAACGGTGGAGGCAGAAGTGGTCCGGTGAGGGACTCACGATGGGGGGGGGGAATTCACGTAGGGGGGGAGAGAGAAATGAGAGAGAGAAAGAATGGTCTAGGCTTCTTCTACAAGTTTTGACCCCCTTTTTGAAAAATGACCAAAATGCCCTTGTCTCACACTTTTAATCCGACGGTCCCGATTCGATCTTATCTTTATCCGACGGCCGAGATCGATTCTTGCACAAAAATATCCAAGGGTATTCTTGAAATTTTCAAAATGTCCAAGGGCAAAATTGTCTTTCCAAAAATTAGGGGCAAAATGACCAAATTGCCCCTTGCCCTCAAAACTACCCCCTTCTTTAATACTTAAGGGTAAAATGGTCCAATTCTCCATTTCTTGCCCAAATCGAATTTTTCCAAAGGATTTAAGCGCTCAAAAAATTCACATGTGTCACGTGCAACGTCGTCCTAACGTTCCGGCGTGATTTCCTAATTTTCAGGTGTCCAATTTGGGCAAAAATTCGATAATTAAATTCTATTAAACGCAACTCGAGCGTTTCTCAAGCTAACGGGCGGCTTGCTGGGGAAATTCACGAAATCGACTCATGACTGATACTAAATCGAGTCACGTGCAAGTTCGTTCGATGCGTGATGACCTCGATTGTCATTAAAATCGCGAAGATCATTTACTTGATCCGAGGGATACGATCGTTCGGTATAATTTCGGAATCATTCGTCAAGTCGTTTTGTGGTCCAATGGAATCACCCGTGATCCACTACTAGGACAGTGACGAATTGACACCTCACTATCCTTGGATCGGCCAACAAAGGTTCAAAATATCACTTACGCGATTTAATGATCGAAATCCATTCATGATCGAATTTTTCTTTAGTCGCAAATTTAATTCCCCTATTAGCCTTTCCTTAATGGCTTATGCGTTCCCACAAATGATCAGTTTTGGGCGAGAATTTACTGCGAGCACATCTCATAAAACTCAATCATTAAATAAATTCCAATTGGTGAAATTTCGAAATGTCACAATCTTCCCTCCTTATGAAATTTCGTCCTCGAAATTTACAATCCAATTAACTATCAAACAGCCGGGGTAATAACGTTGCATTTGTTCCTCTCCTTCCCAAGTTGCGCCTTCAGTCCCGTGGTGCTCTCAGATAACCTTGACCATTGGAATTGCCTTGTTCTTCAAGGCTCATTCTTTCCGGTCCTCAATTTTTATTCCAAACACACAATAAACACAAAAATGGCTATTTTTCTCTAACCAAACGACGTCAAATCGATTCCGATCCTTCACGGGACTTTCTCACCATAATTTCTCGGTTCTAACAATCCAATTTGCGTCCCGAACTAGTCATCACATCTCCGTGAACAGTAATTCATAGCCCCATGAACAGTAATTCACAGCTTGTGAACAGTGATTCACAGCATATGAATAGTAATTCGCAGCCCCTATTTTCTGAATTTCCAATAAATATTACCCGAATTAATTCCTAAGGCCCGCCATAAAATTTCCACTCCCTATTCATACAATTCCGCACCTAATTTCATACTGATTTTGTCCGAAAATTATCCGTCGATACCCGAAGTCCTAAATTGGGTTTAGAGCGTCTTACCGGGTTCTAGACTATCGCGGCTTTCTCTTAGTAGTGTCCATCCCAACAACCTTCTATATCTCTGGGTCCATAACTTCAAATTTGAACCCCGAGTCTCGTACTTTCTCCAACAAAAAATCCACTCCTTGACCATCAAATGCGTGATGCTTGATTTCCAGCTCAATGCATCCATAACTCGGTTTGCCTTTCCGGGTGATATAAAATATTACCATCTGAGTCTTTTACCATTTTCATCCCACGTCACTATCTCACATTCGCCTCTTTTGTGAGAATAAATACTTGAGGCTATGATAGTCAGATAAATTTGAAATCTTTCCCCACATAAATAATGTCGCCAAATCTTTATGGTGAACACTATTGAGGCTAACTCCAAGTTGTGCGTTGGATAATTTAATTCATGTGGTCTCAATTGTCTGGATGCATAGGCTACCACCCATCCATGTTGCATCAATACACACTCTAATCCTTTCAATGACGCATCATTGTAAATTCATAGTGTCCGCACCTCGCTCAATGTCGCCTTCGGTATATCCTCAAGTCTCGGCTCTTTAGCCGTTGAATCCACTACTACAGCTAGAAATCCTTAACATCCCTCATATAACAATTTTGTCATTTCCACCGAGGATAACAACGGAATCGAGGGTCCTCCTCGACTTCCCACAAATTTAAATTTCCGAATATCCAATAGGATTAAATTGAATCACTCGCTATTGCAATCCATTACGGCCCGCTACTTAGACAACCGATCCATTCCTATCACGTCAAAATCGTACATATCTAGAACCGCTAAATTGATCAATTCCTCCCTAATCCCAATCACAACCTTATAGTTTGGATACCCCAATGAAATCAACATTCTATCATTCAAGAGGGTCGTCACACATAATACGATATCAAGCAATTGTGGTTCCAACTCAATCAAATCCACAAACTGTTTCGTTACAAAAGAATGCGATGCTCCAAGATCAAATAAAACATATGCAGCATGGTTACACAGGGAAATCGTACCTGTGACAACCCCCGGTGCGTTCTCAGCCTCTCGTCTGGCCATCGCATAAACTCGTCCTTGCGCTGGGGGCCTATTCTAATTCGGATTCGCTATCTGGGTCGCTCCAGCTTGATTCTCATTCAAAGGTGGCGGCAAAGCAGGCGACCTATTCTGCTTGGGATTGGGACAATTCTTTATATGATGCCCAAATCCTCCACATCCAAAGCAAGCTCCACCCTTTGGTTGGACAAAATCCATTCCTGTGCTTACCTCCACAAATCCTACACGGACCATTCCCAATCCAAATTGGCTTTTCAATATTCCTTTTTGCTGGTGGAGTGAAACGCCTATTATCCACCATCGGCCTCTTTTCAGGATTACGATTATTCCAACCTGGATAAACCTCGATCCAGATGCAGCGGCTCTATCCATTTGATCCCGCTCAAGAATTTGGGCCCTATCAAATATCTGCTCATATGTTCCCAGGTTTACTAATAACAATTGGCTGCGAATATCAGCTCTCAATCCATCCAGAAATCTTCGCGCCTTATCCTCAGGATGTTCCACCATTCTTGGCGCGAACTTAGACAATCTCGCAATTCCGCCTCGTCTTGATCTCATCACATCGCCCCATGGAGTCTCATAAATTCTCTGAGTTTTCTTTCTCTAGCACTAGCTGAAAAATATTTCTCATAAAATTTCTTAGTAAAATAGTTCAAGTCTTGGCTGTGCCTTCGGGAAAAATCCTATCCTTGGTGGCTTTCCACCAATCATTCACATTATCCTCATGGGCTGATATCTTTGCCAAAGTCACCCTTTTGTGATCGTTACACTCCTGTACCTCAAAAGCTTTCTCCGGTTCCTCTACCCATCTAGGTGCAGCCTCCGGGTCACCTTTCCCAAAGAAACTTGGGTGGTTTCAACTTAATAAATTGCTCTACCAACTTATGCATAGGTCTATTAGCAACCACTTGCCCCTCGCCCTTGATTCTCATCATTATTAGCAACAACAATGCTTTGGCAGCTTGGGCAATCGGAGCAGCTCTTTCCAGTCCTGCTTGTTCTAGATTTCCAATTCGTTCTAACGTCCTCATAATGACTTCCATTCGAGGATCCTTAACGGGCCTAACTTCCACTCTAGGGTCTCTTGCAACACCAATGTCCACTCTAGGATTCTCTACTGCTCTAGCACCCATTTGAGGTCCTCGATAGCTTTAGCTCGAAACACGACCTCGACCTCTCGCTCCTCTTCCTATGCCCCTTCTTGGGACTTTTCCTCGCCTCTTCCTTCATTGCTCATCGCCTCAATTCTTCCACTCTTCTACCTGCCGTAATTCCACTTAGGAATTAACGATCCAAACCAACTAGATCAATCTAGTTCTAAACAGTGAATTAACACGAATTCACTCAGCAAGCACTCAACTCAACACAACATTCAATTCCAACAATCAATCATAACAGATAATCCGGAATACGTAGCAGCACTAGGTATATCTATGGCTCACTAAAGTCTCCCAAAATTCCTACCCCAAATCTCTGTTCCTTATCACTCCAATTCGACCAATCTTAGATCGAGCTGACCTTGCTTCGATACCAATTCAAACTGGGATGTCACGCCCGAATCCCAACGGCACGCCGACATCCGTCTCTAGTCGATTCAAGCGACGTCTCGTGAATATCGCCGACCTCAACATCGCCGAGATTTACTACGCAGCGGATATCCACAAATAAACCGGACAACATAAAAAAAAAAAGCGGGGAAAGTATTAAGGAGAATATACATATCCATATCTCATTTCCAAACTTATACCAAAATACTTACAATTACAAGGCCACCCTAACACTTACAAGCCACCATAAATACAAGTGCACGCCACACTACTTGATCAAGAATAAAAGGGCTTATGACCTCATCTTCTTTCCATCCAAAATGGTACTCGCAAAAACCCATTCCATATCCGGATATTACTCTTTACGCCCCTTACTAGGCGTCCATTCTGAATCCGATTCTCCGTCCTCCGAGTAGGAATCCCCTCGTCGTCCCATCTATCGAGGGCTCCAAACGCGTTCTGGCGGCGGGCGGGGAATATTCATCGCTCAAAGGGGGTATCTCGAAATGGTTTGGTTTATACAACCATGAGATACTTCTCAATAAGTTGTAACCTAAACCCTACCTAGGCTATCACGTTATTCCGACATAAATAAACACATAACCAATCAATCCACCACAAAACACACGAATACACATACTTGGACTCTCGACACACGCAGCATGCACATTAGTCCACTTATAAAAATTATTTTGAAAACACAAGTCACAACATACAAATTTTCCACAAATCAATCACCCAACTAACATAACACAATTCCAATCCGCTCAACATTCGCCCATTCCACCTCCACTTTCTCATTCTTTCCATTTTCAATTCTTCTTTCCCACACCACTCGCTTGATGACCCTCGAAACGTACAAGCCTCGGTATATTACGACCACTCATCACTTCTCACATCACTCGCCAAAGGACCCGCGTAACCGTACACGCCTCCTGGTACACTGCAACCAACACTCAGCCCGCACCGTCGACAGGCCTACATGATCGGAACCCGAGCTTATAATGCCTCGGTCCAATCCCGGTCTCACCCGAGCTGATCGTGCCTCGGACCGAACTCAATCATGCTCTTCGAGCCTCGATGCATGCCAAATGCAACAAACCTACGGGATCGCTGCCCGAGCTTATTATACTCAGCCCGATCCCAACTCACTTTCTCATGCTCTTGCCTCAAATTCCGTACACACTTGCACCCACACTTCACCACATCACCATTTTCACACAAAAACACATTTTCGCATAAAACAACATTTTTCTTTGCTCAAACATTTTCAAATCATTTTCAGCCCTTCACAGGATTTTCATAAAATTCCAAGACGGACCTAATGGTACCAATCACGCGTCAAACAACTCACCACAGCACAGTGAACAGTACTCCCGCAGCTCGTGAATAGTAATTTCTGCACTTAAACCACAAAATCACACTACCGACTCTTCACGATACTTACATAAAACTCCGAGCCGGACTCAACGGAACCATTCTCGTACCCAATAGCACACCACAGCACACAAAACCCCAATTCACAGCATTGATCGGCCCCTAATTTTCCACCAAAATCCTTGAAATTTAAACCTAGGGCCTGTAATTCAACTTAGTCCGCAAAATCGCATCAACCCGTGTCTATCTAAACCTGAAACAACCCGATCTACTAGGTGAGAGTTTAGATCACGACTTACTTAGTTCTAGACTCTCTCGGCTAGAACAAAAGCGGCGGTAAAGCTTGAATCCGACGAAGGCTTACGGCGGGCGGCTACAATCGGGCGATGATTGGCGGCGGGCGGTGTTCAAGGGGCTGCGATGAGGGCTCACGGCCAGAGATGGAAAGAGAGAGAGTCACGGTGGATGGGGATGAGGCGGTGAGGACGGCGACTTGGGCATGGCGGCGGGTCCAATGGGCGACGGTCGGGCGGCTTGGGGGCGCCAAGGTGAACGGTGGAGGCGTATGGTCCGTGAGGGACTCACGGTGGGGGGTGGGAATTCACGTGGGGGGGAGAGTGAAATGAGAGAGAGAAAGAATGGTCTAGGCTTCTTCTACAAGTTTTTGACCCCTTTTTGAAAAATGACCAAAATGCCCTTGTCTCACACTTTTAATCCGACGGTCCCGATTCGATCTTATCTTGATCCGACGGCCGAGATCGATTCTTGCACAAAAATATCCAAGGGTATTCTTGAAATTTTCAAAATGTCCAAGGGCAAAATTGTCCTTCCAAAAATTAGGGGCAAAATGACCAAATTGCCCCTTGCCCTCAAAACTACCCCTTCTTTAATACTCAAGGGTAAAATGGTCCAATTCTCCGTTTCTTGCCCAAATCGAATTTTTCCGAAGGATTTAAGCGCACCAAAAATTCACACGTGTCACGTGCAACGTCGTCCTAACGTTCCGGCGTGACTTCCTAATTTTTCGTGTCCAATTTGGGAAAAAATTCAATAATTAAATTCTATTAAACGCAACTCGAGCGTTTCTCAAGCTAACGGGCGGCTTGCTGGGGAAATTCGCGAAATCGACTCATGACCGATACTAAATCGAGTCATGTGCAAGTTCGCTTGGTGCGTGTCGACCTCGATTGTCATTAAAATCGTGAAGATCAATCACTTGATTCGAGGGATACGATCGTTCGGTATAATTTCGGAATCATTCGCAAGTTGTTTTGTGGTCCAACGGAATCACCTGTGATCCACTACGAGGACAGTGACGAATTGACACCTTACTATCCTTGGATCGGCCAACAGTGGGTTTAAAATATCACTTACGCTTATTTAATGATCGAAATCCATTCACGATCGAATTTCCTTTAGTCGCGAATTTAATTCCCCTATTAGCCTTTCCCTAATGGCTAACGCTCCCATGAATGATCAGTTCCGGACGATAATTTACTGCGAGCACATCTCATAAAACTCAATCATTAAATAAATTTCAATTGGTGGAATTTCAAATGTCACATAAGATTTGGGAGATTTGATTATTTCCCATCTTCCATTGCTAATTGTCAGGATCAGTAGTAACGGTCAAACCCAGGTGCACTATTCAACTGCGAGAGTAAGCAGAGTTTTCGTGTACCGCAGAAAACGGACTGAACACCATTGAAGCAGTGGGAACACGCAATCAGTACCAGCATATCTCCGACATATTTCACGACTTCTTCTTCTGTGCTATGGAGGTAGCCCCATGCTCTTCGATACAAGATCATGAGAGCACCTGCAGTCAAGCCTTCGGTGGCGACCATGATTAAAGAGACACAAACAGCCAAACGGACAGCTCGTGGTCTCCCGGCACCCAATTCATTTGAAACTCTTGTACTAGAATAAATAATGACATAAAGAGTGTGAGACAGATATTGTTATTACATGGTATCCACTGAAATAATATAGATAACCTTACCTTATTAAGCCACTAAGACCAAAAGGCATCATATCATGTAAACCAAGCCACTGGTGTTTTGGTTGAGACAAACAAGAATTTTCGGATGAATTCATTTAAGTAAATTGATAATTGGTGCTTAATGTCGAGCCTCTAACTTATATGCTTCCTGTCAACATATGAAATTGTGGAGTGCAGATTTACCTGATTGAGAGGACTGAAGTTTCAAGTTTAGGACTAGGAAGAAGTCCTGACACCATCTCGAAGGACCAACTCTCAAAGCTGTTGTAGCAATGAAACAACCAGAAACGTCATTTTTAATTGGTTCATCTTGTAGAAATTGGGGAAACAAAAGAAGATAATCCAAGATTCAGCAAGTGTAGTGGTTACTGTTTAGAGCCAATTAATAAGACGGGTGCATTTCCTCCCATTCAAAATGTATGTCATGAACATAAACTAGATTAACACTGATAATTTGTCATTTTTTGTGTGTCAAGCTATGATTTTTGTTTAAGTATTGTTATTATAGCCCACTAACGAATCTGAAGAATGATATCACTAAAATCTATTTTCTTACTCTGTTAGCGTCCCTTTTTGACATCGAGAAGCATAAAGCTTGAGAAGTACCAGAGCGTGACAGCAGAAGGAATTACTAACTTCAGAAATCCAGGAATCCCATGAAAGGCCTCCTTGGAGAAACCGGTCCAAGTTCTTTTACAAGACGGCAAAATTCTGAAATATATTTCCAGTAACATCCAGTATGAGATAGCATTTGCCAAAGCGGCGCCTTTGTTTCCAGGTCCAGACTTGAACACCAGAAGCCAACATATGAAAATGTGCAGCAACGTAGTAATTGCTGAACTGATCATCATTGGAACGACATTGTTCTGCGTCTGGAGGAACCTGACGTGGCATTGAAGGAGCGCACATGCAAAAATGCTAGGTGTCATGAAGCAATCGTATGCCCCTGCCTTTGCTGATATTTCAGGATCTTGCTTGAAGAAGGGAAGGATTTGGCCTGCATTGGCCGATATGATTGCTAACGGAATGCTAGCTAATAGGAGAACAATCATAGCCCTTTGCATGTGGATACCAAGCATGCAGTACTGCTTCGCTCCATAGGACTGACCGCAAAATGTATCCAATGCACTCGCCATTAGTATCTGTTAGAATGATGAAATATTACATTAGGACGTACTTATTCACACTCATCTAATCATAGTAGGAACAGTTCATACATGTCGACAAATGAAATTCCATAAGTTTGTAGATATATCCTAGAAACCCACCTCATGGCATGCTTGAAGCAGTCAGATGGACTGAATTGCCATAGTTCACTAAAAATGTATCCAACTATGCAAGCTCAGAAAAAAAAAAATGGAATCAATTGCAATACTGGACTTGGGGGAGGGAAGGAGGGGAATTGTGCCTGTCTCGTCCCAAACAATCATATTGAAATGTGCATGATAGAATTCCTAATTCATGATGAACACAAACATTTACATCTAGCTAGAGGGAAAAGAATCATACAGCAACTAAGCTTATTAAGAGATAACATGTTTAGCAGATTAATCTTTGTCAAACTGTAAGAATCTTGAAGGAACTAAGTTTACTAGCAATACGTTGTAATCTTGTTTCCTAACAGCTTTTGGGGAATAAAGAAAATGGTTTTCTATCACTAGGAAACCATAGCCAGATTATATCAAGACCTTGGATACTGTAAGACTTGGTTTGATTCTATTTTCAATGATAAAATTCTTTGATTTCTTGGCGCGACTTGCTGCTTCCAAAATGCAGTCAGTGAAAGGAATGGCTTATCGACCCAGTTTAATTAAAACGGGATGAAGTGTCGTATCTTACCAACTAGCTAAAGCTGGTCACAGAAGCAAAGGAAGTGGCCATTAAAGCACCGGTGAGAGCCAGCTCTCCCAGATGACCCACAAACATCACTGAGATCAACTGCAAACAATGTATCATTAGGTTCACTAATATCAAAGGCCCCACCAAGCAGTTGCCGCCTCATTTCCAAGAAAATCTCTTCTTTCTTTAACCCGTTCCATGATTCAGACACCTTTTCCTGAGAAACTGCTAAAAGGGGCGACTCTAGATGCTGTTTCTGTTCTTCTTCATCCATAGCTTTCTCTATACTTCTGCCAGAATCAGCAGAGTCAAGAGATGATTGCTTATATGAACTTCTTAGCAGAGAACGAAGAGTAAGTTGATGATTTTATAAGATCAACGACCGCATTTGTCCATGGCGGCAGAAAGCGAAGTTATCTAAACTCCACATGTTTGGTACAAAGAGTTGTGAGTCAGATTTCTTGAGCATCATGTATTTCAATGATTTTTTTATTTTACTTGTCAGAACTTTTGCCGTATTATCAGCTAATAAAGTGAAACAAGACAACCAGAAGATCCCACCACATGAGGCAAATTTTGTCTCTTTTCGACTAGTTTGATCGGAAAACACACACTGCTTCTTGTTTTGCTTGAATTATAATATACATTCTATCGCGAGTGGAAAATATTATATAGTCCATAGTCAATCGCAATGGGATGCTGATGCGTTGCTTCAAAAAAATTCACTATAGAAAATATCTTTTGCGGACTTTCCAGTTTGATCAATTAGGTGACATAATTTAGTTTTGCTTTCAATCAGGTTCATCTATCTAATGCTAGATCTGTAACATTCTGAATTTTCGATCCTTTTCCCGGGATTTATGAAATGAATATTTTGGCCAACGCACTTATAGTGAGATCTCACTCGGAACCGCACATTCTCGGGATGCTAACCTTAGGGGTAAGGCCATTACGGGATTGAGTTCACATGACCAATGAACTCGACCTTGGTCCGACCTTCGACCATAAGGATTGACAAAGGAATATTTTGAGCCAACAGAGACCGATCTATTTGATTGATTGTGTTTGAAGGGAACTAGCGACAGACCCTCGCAATTACATGACAATCGAGGTCATCTTGGTTTGAGCAAACTTAAACGTGATTTGACTTAGTGTCGATCACGGGTCGAGAGCGCGTAATCCCAAAAAGCCACCTGTTAGCAAGAGATAAGTTAAAGTCGCGATTGTTCGATTCTAGTCATTTCTTAGAATTCGAGACCGGGAATCGAGAATTTTGAAAGTGACAATTTTTAGCGGCCGATGGCGTTTTTGGTGTGGCCAACCTTGGGGCCACCCATTTTTGGAAAAAAAATGAATTTTGGTTCGGAATCGGAAAAATGACCGTTTTGCCCCTGGGACCGCGAACGAATTTTGAGGACTGGATTAAGTCGGGAGACTGAAAATAATTCTGTTTGGCCGAAAATAAGAGGACAAGAATGCCCCTTTCCTTCCTTGAGTAATTACTCTTTTGCCCTTTGACTCAACGGATAAGGTTGATCGTGGGCCGTCGAATAAGGATAAGATCAAATCTTGGTCATTGGATCGGAGGGGTAGTTAGAGGGGTATTTTAGTAATTTCCGGTGGGGTTTTGAGATCAATTATTAGGGACATCCTATTTATTTATTTATTTCTCTCTCTCTCCCTCATAATTCTCTCTCTCTCTCTCTTCACCCCTCCATCGATCGGCTGTCTCTCTCCCCTCTCCCTTGTGTGTGAGCCACTTGGCCGGCCACCAGCACGCCATTGCCTGGTTCTGCCCTCCCACCGATCACCGCCGCCGCTTCCTCTCTTTTCGGCCAAGCATCATCACCGCCCGTCTGTATCTCTCTCCCGGTTTCGCTGTCCTGTTCAGCCCCGCCACCGTTGAGCCACCCCTATCCATCCTCCCCTGGTCCATACGACTAGATCGCCCGGTCCCGGCCGCGATCGCGGCTCACTAGCCACCCATCCACGGTGGTGCAACCACTCGCTTGCTTGGCGCCGGCGCCATTTCTTCTTCTTTGGGCCGTTCGTTCCAGCCTCTGTCCAACCCGTTCGTCACGCCTTTTTAAGGTAAGTGACTCCCCCAAATGTTACCTAAGACCTTGGGTATTGTTAGACACGTTTAGGACTCGGTTTAGGTGGTTTATGTGGCTATTTTGGAGTGTAGACCGGGGCTGGATTTTAGGCTGTGATGGATTGATTTGGCAACGGAAAATGCGAGGTTTAGGAGGCTCGGATTGGGCTGTGATGATGTGTAGCGATTGTGGTTAAATTGCATGTTTGATTGGTAATTTCCCGCCTTGAATAAGCTCGTTTATGTGATTGTGTGACGGGATGATCATTGGCTGGTTCTGGCTTGTGTCTTGGGCTGAATGTGGTGTGGTTGCGTGCCGGGTGTGTGTGGCCGTGAGATGTGGTGGTGTGGTAGTGCGATTGCGCAATGAGTTCGCATGCCAAGCATGGGTGTTTGTGTGGTGTTCGTGTGACGAGGAGGTTTAATTGTAAAGTGTATGTGAGGTGTTGTGGTGTGATCGCGTATTAGGGTTGCGTGCCAAGAGTGTGTGGCCATGTGATGTGTTCGTGTGATGAGGATGTGCATTTGCGTAGTGTGTGTAGAGTGTTAGATTGTGGGTGGCCGTGTGGTACGTGTGGTATGTGTGGAACGAAGGTACAGGAATATAGGATTGGTTGGAAAAGTGATACCCTGAGACGTGTTCATTTACGTGGGGTAGGTTCCGTCCTGAGGCGTGTTCGTTTACGCGGGACGATGCCATCCCTGATGAGGTGACGATATCCGGCCCAATGGGGTGACGATGCGACAAGGTCAGAAGACCATTGGTTTGATGCGTTTTACACAGACGCGGTAATGAAGGAAAGTTCAGAGTGTAATATTCCGTCCTGAGGCATGTTCGTTTACGCTGGACGATGTTGTCCCCGACGAGGTGACGATGCTCGGCTCAACGGGGTGACGATGCCTGACGAGGTCAAAAGACCGTTGGCTTGATGCGTTTTATGCGGGCGTGGTAGTTGTGGAAAGGTTAAGAATGAGCTGGATTGGACTTGACGTGTGAGGATTGCGAAAGTTAATGCATGGTGTGAGTTGGTGTGCGAGTGTGTTTGTATTGCGTGATGTAGTGCTCAATTATGGGGTAAAAACTGCTAGGCATGGTATGAGACGTGCCCAAGTGGGTTTTGTCTTATAATCGAGGCACCTGCGCGACTGTGATGCATTATTGTGACATGTTGATTGTATTATTATCTAATGTGCAGGGACGTGCATGATGGGTTCCAGGTAGGTTCGTGTGTCATTGTTAGTATAGTTGGTTGTCGTATGTTATGCGTGTTCTGTCTGGCGGTATGTGAGAGCCTATGTGGGGTTTAGGGTTGTGCACTTATTGAGATTCATCTCATGGTTGTATAACAAACACTTTCAGATCCCCAGCCTTAGACCAGGAGGCCTGCCTCCTCTTTTTGGAGTAAGAGCAGCCATCCATGGTGCCCCAATGGAGCCGCAGGCCGCACAACTATTGCAGGCGATGTTCGAGTGATCTTCCGGAGCCCGAGCCAGAGAACTTAAGAGCAAAATGGAGAAGGGCGACCATTAGGCTTTCCCTAGGGTATTTTAGGAGTTGCGTAGAATAGGTCTGAATAGTCCCCTTTTGATTAATAGGTCGACCTATAGTGAAGTTAAGCTAAGTAGACCTCCGATCCTTTTTTTAAGTCGGTGGCTGTGAATGTCGATTTGTTTTATATGTCTGTAATCTGATGTTGGTATGCTCAGTGCAATGGTGTTGTATAGTAATGAATGTTGTGTTGTTTGATTGTTCTGATGATCTACCCTGTTGTCGTCATTTTTTTAGTCCGGGATTTTTATATCTGTTTCCGCATGTGTCTCTAATGTTTGGGTTGGGTTGGCGATATTCCTGGGACGTCGCAACAATTCAACCGGAGTGGGATATTGTTGCGTCCTGAACCCCAACGAGCTCATGACATCCCCTACTCCGGTCGAATTGTTGTGACGTCCCAGGAATATCGCCGACCCAACCCAAACATCAGAAACACATGCGGAAGCGAATATAAAACCCTTGATTATAAAGATGACAATGGGGTAGATCAACAAGACAGACAAATAACAACCAACAACATTCATTTATATACAACGCCATAACATCAAACATACAGACATCATATTACAAATATTTTTAGCAAACTAACATTCGAAACCACTGATATAACAAAAGATCAGATGGTTTGGTTAACTTACTTCACTATAGGTTGACCTATTCTATCCAACCCCTAAAATACCCTAGGAAAAGCCTAATGGTCGTCTTCCTTTCCATTCTACTCCCGATTCATCGGGCTCGATCCTCCAGAAGATTTCTTGGGAATCACCTGCAACTCCGCTGGGCATCATGGGCGGCTCCTCAAACTCCAAAAAGAGGAGGCGGGCCTCCTGGGTTTAAGGTTGGGGGTCTGAAATTGTGGATTATACAACTATGAGACGAATCTCAATAAGTGTACAACCCAAACCCCACATAGGCCCTCACGTATCGCCAGACGAAATACGATAACACACAGCAATCAATCATACTAACAAACACATACGATCCTACCTGGGATCCATCATGCATGTTTCTGTACGTTAGTTAATAACACAGCTGACAGGCCACAAGAATACGTCACAGCCACGCACGTACCTCGATTATAAGGCAAAACCCGCTAGGGCACGTCCCATACCATGCCTAGCAGTTTTTACCCCATAATTGAGCACTACTTACGCGATATAAATCACACTCGCACACGAACTCATGCCATGCGTCACTTTTCACAATCCTCTCACATCAAGCCAAATCCAGCTCATTCCCAACTTTTCCATCACTACCACGCCCACGTAAAACGCATAAGGACAATGGTCTTCCGACCTCGTCGGGCATCGTCACCCCATCGGGCTTGGCATCGTTACCTCGTCAGGGACGGCATCATCCCGTGTAAACGAACACGCCTCAGGACAAAATTCTACACTCAACTTGCCTTATTTATCGCACCAAAGCGCATCAGACCAATGGTCTTGACCTCATTAGGCATCGTCACCCCATCGGGCCGGGTATCGTCACCTCGTCGGGGACAGCATCGTCCCGCGTAAACGAACACGCCTCAGGACGGACCTTTTCCTAACCAATCCTACACTCTAGTACCTTCATTCAACTCATTCCACACGTACCACACCACCACACAAACACACTGTCACACACAATCTCACACCTCACATACACTTCACAAACACACGTTATCGTCACCCGAGCACACCACTCGATCACACACATGCTTGGCACGCGAATTCAATTCGCAATCACACCATCACATCCACGGCTACACACATGAGACACACGGTCACACATATTCAGCACACACACCCACGCCACATTCAATCCAACCATCATTCAGAAATTAGCCAATCACCACAAATCGTACGATCCTTCAAACAAATCCAAACAAGCCATAAATCTACCAATCAAACACGCAATTTAACCACGATCGGTCCTCAACATCATAGCCATATCCGAACCTCCTAAACCTCGCCTAATTAGTCCAGAATCAGTCCACAACAACCCAAATATCCAGCCTTGTTCTACACTCCAAAACAGCCACAATAATCACATAAACCAAGCCCTAAACGTGTCTAACAGTACTCGAGGTCCTAGGTAACGTTTGGGGAAGTCACTTACCCTAAACAAATGAGACAAACAGGACCGTGGGTACAAAATAGTCGTAATAGAAGAAGAACGACGCGTCTCACGGGCGGCCTAGTGGGCGAGCGACTGCACCACCGTGGACGGGTGGCCGGGGGCGCTGGGCCCGCTGTATGACCAAGGGAGGGCAGCCCGGGTGGCTCCTTGAGCGGTTGAGCCGAGGGAAGAGCTAAAACAAAGAGAGAGAGAGCGACGGGCGATGGTGAGGCGCGATCGGGAGAGAAAAAGGGCGCGGACGGGTCGAGTCTAGGTGGCGGCAAGCTGGTGGCTGGCCAAGGTGGGTTCATGCATGGGGGAAGGGAGAAAGAGAGAGCTGAACGGGTGGGGGAAGCGGAGAGAGAAAAGAGAGAGGAAATGAGAGAGAGAGAGAAAGAAAAGATTTAAATAATCTAACCCCAATAATTGACTTCGAAATTACTAAAATACCTTTCTAACTACCCCTCCGATCCAATGGCCAAGATTTAATCTTATCCGAATCCAACGGCCCACAATTAACCTTATCTAATAATTCAAGGGGCGAAATGGTAATTACTCAAAAAGGGAGAGGGGCATTCTGGTCCTTATAATTTTGGCCATACAAGGTCATACTCAGTCCCCTGACTTAATCCAGTCCTCAAAATTCGTTCGCGATCCTAGGGGCAAAACGGTCATTTTTCCGGTCCCGAACCGAAATTCATTTTTTTTTGCAGAAATGGGTGGCCCCAAGATTGGCCAAGCCAAAAACGTCATTGGCCGCTCGAAATTGTCACTTTCAAAATTCTCGATTCCTGGGCCCGAATTCTAAGAAATAACTAAGATCGAACAATTGCGACTTTAGCTTATCTCTTGCTAACGGGTGGCTCATTAGGATTATGCGCTCTCGATCCGTGGCTGACACTAAGTCAATTCACATTTAAGTTTGCTCGAACCAAGATGACCTCGATTGTCATGTAATTGCGAGGGTCTGTTACTAGTTCCCTTTGGACACGATCAATCAGATATATCGCTCTCTGTTAGCCCAAAACATTCCCTCGTCAATCCTTATGGTCGAAAGTCGAACCAAGGTCGAGTTTTTTGGTCGTGCGAACTCAATCCCATAATGGCCTTACCCCTAAGGTTAGCATCCCGTGAATGCGCGGTTCCGGATGAGATCTTACTATAAGTGCATTGGCCAAAATATTCATTTTATGAATCCCGAAAAAAGATCGAAAATTCAGACTGTTACAAATGTCGCGAGCTCGATGGGGTTTGGGCGTGACATCCCCCTTATTGATTTGGTATCAGAGCAAGGTTAGCTCGATATCGGTAAGGTCGAAACTTGAAGTGATAAGGAGCGACGACTTCGGGGTAGTCAATTAGGGAGCCCTTCGTAGAATGTATATTTTTGTTGGTTATGCATGTCCTGTGAGTACGCACCTGTGATTGCTGAGTGGCTTATTGTGATTGTGATATTGATTGAGATGAAGGTGCGGCAGGACTTGAGGTGAGTACGAGAACCCTGTTGGGTGCTTGGTGATGTTGGCTTGATGTTATGTGATTGGTTTAATGGTTGGGTGTTGAGTGTTGGTTGTCGAGTTTTGTGCCTAGGGCTTGGACTAGTATAGATGGCCTAAGTCCCTAATTCCCGTATAGAATTGTAGCAGGTAGGGGGATAGCGTGAGTTCGTGAGAATGATAGGAGAGGTGCAGGAGCAGGAGGCTCGTTGAGCTCTCAATTCTTGATCGCGGAAGATCCTCGTATGGAAGGAGTTCTTAGGGTGTTAGAGAGGATTGAGAATATGTTGGATAGGCAAGCTCAAGAGCGAGTTAATGCGACCGCCCAAGCTGCTGAGGCTGCAGCTGCTGTAGTTAATGAAAATGCTGGTAACGGAAGTGGGAATCGACAGATGCATCAGATAGTAGAACAATTTTTGAAATTAAAATTACCCAAGTTTGAAGGAGTAGGGGATCCAGAGGCTGCTTCTAAATGGGTCGAGGAGTTGGAAAAAGCTTTTGCATTATTAGGGTGTACTTAACCAGAGAAAGTGACGCTGGCAAGGTACTTGCTTCAGGGTAATGCGAATGACTGGTGGAAAGCCACGCAAGGCCGAGTGTTTCTAGCAGGTGTGGATCAGAATTGGATGGCCTTTGTTCAGGCTTTTAATGAGAAGTATGTTTTGGTAAGTGCCCGAGAAAGAAAGATGACAGCTTTTCTTAGATTGCAGCAAAACCAATTAATTGTGGATCAATATGAGGTAGAATTTGCCAGTCTGTCTAAATTTGCACCGAGAATGGTAGAACATCCTGAGGATAAGGCGCAAAGGTTTCGGAATGGATTGGGGGCCGATATTCGTAGCCAATTGATACCGGTAAATTTAAGGACTTATGAGGAATTGTATGAGAGGGCTCAAGCTATCGAGCAGGATATGATGGATAGAGCTGCCGCATCTGGATCAAGGTATATTTCAGCCAGGGACGATCGTCAGCAAGAAAAAAGGTCGATGATGGAAAACCAACGTTTTGTCCCTCCGGCAAAAAGGAATATTGGGAAATCGGCACATCCATCTAATTCAGCCTGTAGACGCCATGGGAGACATCATGGGAGTGGTCCCTGCCCAAGTGTGACTGGGGCATGCTTTAGGTGTGGAGGAATGGGACATAACATAAGGAATTGCTCGAATCTTCAAGTTCGACCACCCCGTCATCGTAGACACCTCGGATTGGGAATTCGGCTAGTGCAGCCCCGCCGGCTAATTTGAACAGACTGCCAGCATAAGAACGTGTGTATGCCCTGACGTGAAAGGGAGTTGAGAATGCGCCAGGCGTAATCCCAGGTATGGTTTCTCTGTATAACTATGGTTGCATATGTTTTATTGATTCGGGGGCATCGCACTCGTTTGTGTCTACTCGATTTGTTAAATTGGCTGGATTGAAATCGTTTTTAGAAGTGTAAGTGTGTGTGACTATGCCATTAATGAATGAGATATGCATGTCGATAGGATGCACAGGCTGTGAAATTGTGATTGGGGGTGTAGAAAGCAGGATAGATTTGGCTATGCCTCATTTTGATATGATTGTGGGCTTGGATGTGATAGTCAAACAGAATGCTGTAATGCATTGCAACAGTAGGGTGTTTCAGTTTAGTCTGGCTAGACATCCTAAATTTGAGTTTGTAAGGAGTCGAGGAGGAACCTCGATAGCCACGCCGTTGACATGATTGCTTAAAAAGGAATTAAGTATTAGGCAACACTGATGGATGGAACTTCTTAAGAATTATGACTGTAACCTTTTGTGCTATCCCGGAAAGGCCAACCGGGTAACCAATGCATTGAGTTTGAAGTTAAGTGCCACACATTTGGTGGTTAAGGATTGGGCGTTGTTAGCAAAAGTACGAGACTCAGAGTTTCGAATTGAGGTAGGACACCTCTCTAGGTTGATGACAATGTGAGGGATTGAACTGGAAGTGCGGATCAAAATTTAGATGTTGTAGTCTAAGGACCCCAAGATTTAGAAAATTCTAGAAACGGATAGTACTAAGAGGAAACCGGACTTCTAAGTGTCTGGGGATGGAATTTTGAAGTTTTGAGGATGACATGCGTGCCCGGTGATTTTGAGCTTAAGACAAGATTTTATCGGAAGCTCATAGAAGCAGTCATAGTGTTCACTTGGGCAACACGAAAATGTACCAGAAATGGTGATAGCATTATTAGTGGAATGAATTGAAAAAGAGTATGGCCAAGTGATTGGCGTGCCAGCAGGTAAAGGCACAATATTGTAAACCTAGTGGTATGAAATGGGAGAAAGGAGGAATGAGACGTTATCACCCCCATCCATTTGGATAGCTGGGTATAGTTGTAAATTTCGAGGACGAAATTTTTATTAGGGGAAAGAATTGTAACATTCTGAATTTTTGATCCTTTTCCCGGGATTTATGAAATGAATATTTTGGCCAATGGACTTATAGTGAGATCTCACTCGGAACTGCGCATTATCGGGATGCTAACCTTAGGGGTAAAGCCATTACGAGATTGAGTTCACACGATCAAAGAACTCAACCTTGGTCCGACCTTCGATCATAAGGATTGACGAGAGAATGTTTTGAGCCAACAGAGACCGATCTATTTGATTGATTGTGTCCGAAGGGAACTAGCGACAGACTCTTGCAATTACATGACAATCAAGGTCGTCTTGGTTCGAGCAAACTTAAACGTGATTTGACTTAGTGTCGATCACCGGTCGAGAGCGCGTAATCCTAAGGAACCACCCATTAGCAAGAGATAAGCTAAAGTTGCGATTGCTCGATTCTAGTCATTTCTTGGAATTCGGGATCGGGAATCGAGAATTTTGAAAGTGACAATTTTTAGCGGCCGATGACATTTTTGGTGTGACCAACTTTGGGACCACCCATTTTTGGAAAAAAATGAATTTTGGTTCAGGATCGGAAAAATGACCGTTTTACCCCTAGGACCGTGAACGAATTTTGAGGATTGGATTAAGTCGGGAGACTGAAAATAATCCTGTTTGGCTGAAAATAAGAGGACAAGAATGCCCCTTTCCTCCCTTGAGTAATTACTCTTTTGTCTTTTGACTTAATGGATAAGGTTGATCGTGGGTCATCGGATAAGAATAAGATCAAATCTTGGCTATTGGATCGGAGGGGTAGTTAGAGGGGTATTTTAGTAATTTCTGATGGGATTTTGAGATCAATTATTGGGGGCACCCTATTTATTTATTTATTTCTCTCTCTTTCCCTCATAATTCTCTCCATCTCTCTCTCTTCACACCTCCACCGATCAGCTCTCTCTCTCCCCTCTCCCTTGTGCGTGAGCCACTTCGGCCGGCCTCCAGGTCGCCGCTGCCTGGTCGCCGCCCTCCCCGATCACCCCCGCCGCTTCCTCTCTTTCTGGCCAAGCATCATCACCGCAGTCTATCTCTCTCTCCTGGTTTTGCTGTCTTGTTCAGCCCCGCCACCGCCGAGCCACCCCTGGCCATCCTCCCTTGGTCCATACGACTAGATCGCTAGCCCCAGCCGCCCGATCACCGCCCGCCAGCCACCCGTCCACGGTGGTGCAGCCGCTCCCTTGCTTGGCCGCCGACGCCGTTGCTGCTGCTGCTGCTAGGCCGTTCGTTCCAGCCTCTGTCCAACCCATTCGTCACGCCTTTTTAAGGTAAGTGACTCCCCCAAATGTTACCTAAGACCTCGAGTATTGTTAGACGCGTTTAGGACTCGGTTTAGGTGGTTTATGTGGCTGTTTTGGAGTGTAGACCGGGGCTGGATTTTAGGCCATGATGGACTGATTTAGCAATGGAAAATGCGAGGTTTAGGAGGCTCGAATTGGGCTGTGATGATGTGTAGCAATCGTGGTTAAATTGCATGTTTGATTGGTAATTTCCCGCCTTGAATAAGCTCGTTTATGTGATTGTGTGACGGATGATCATTGGCTGGTTCTGGCTTGTGTCTTGGGCTGAATGTGGTGTGGTTGCGTGCCGGGTGTGTGTGGCCGTGAGATGTGGTGGTGTGGTAGTGCGATTGCGCAATGAGTTCGCGTGCCAAGCATGGGTGTTTGTGTGGTGTTCGTGTGACGAGGAGGTTTAATTGTAAAGTGTATGTGAGGTGTTGTGGTGTGATCGCGTACTAGGGTTGCGTGCCAAGAGTGTGTGGCCATGTGATGTGTTCGTGTGATGAGGATGTGCATTTGCGAAGTGTGTGTGGAGTGTTAGATTGTGGGTGGCCGTGTCTATGTGTGGCTGTGTGGTACGTGTGGTATGTGTGGAACGAAGGTACGGGAATGTAGGATTGATTGGAAAAGTGATACCTTGAGGCGTGTTCGTTTACGTGGGGTAGGTCTTGTCCTGGGGCGTGTTTGTTTACGCGAGACGATGCCGTCCTTGACGAGGTGACGATTCTCGGCCCGACGGGGTGACGATGCCTGACGAGGTCAAGACCGTTGGCCTGATGCGTTTTACGCGGGTGTGATAATGAAGGAAAGTTGAGAGTGTAGGATTCTGTCCTAAGACATGTTCGTTTACGTAGGACAATGCCGTCCCCGATGGGGTGACGATGCCCAGCCCGACAAGGTGACGATGCCTGACGAGGTCAGAAGACCGTTGGCCTGATGTGTTTTACGCGGGGCGCAATTAGTGGTGGAAAGGTTGAGAATGAGCTGGACTGGATTTGACGTGTGAGGATTGCGAAAGTTAACGCATGGTGTGAGTTGGTGTGTGAGTTTGTTTGTATCGCGTGATGTAGTGCTCAATTATGGGGTAAAAATTGCTAGGCATGATATGGGATGTGTCCAAGTGGGTTTTGCCTTATAATCGAGGCACGCGCGTGACTGTGATGCATTATTGTGATATGTTGATTGTATTATTATCTAACGTGCAGAAACGTGCATTATGGGTTCCAGGTAGGGTTCGTGTGTGATTGTTAGTATGGTTGATTGTCGTGTGTTATGTGTGTTCCATTTGGCGGTATGTGAGAGCCTATGTGGGGTTTGGGGTTGTGCACTTATTGAGATTCGTATCATGGTGTATAACTACCACTTTCAGACCCCCACCTTAGACTAGGAGGCCTGCCTTATCTTTTTGGAGTAAGAGCAGCCGTCCATGGTGCCCCAATGGAGCCACAGGCCGCACAACTGTTGCAGGCGATGTCCGAGTGATCTTCCAGAGGCCGAGCCTGAGAACTTAGGAGCAAAATGGAGAAGGGCGACCATTAAGCTTTCCCTAGGGTATTTTAGGGGTTGCGTAGAATAGGTCTGAACAGTCCCCTTTTGATTAATAGGTCGACCTATAGTGAAGTTAAGCTAAGCAAACCCCCGATTCTTTTGTTAAGTCGGTGGCTGTGAATGCTTATTTGTTTTATATGTCTGCAATCTGATGTTGGTTTGCTCAGTGCAATGGTGTTGTATAATAATGAATGTTGTGTTGTTTGATTGTTCTGATGATCTACCCTGTCGTCATCTTTTTAGTCTAGGGTTTTTATATCCGCTTCCGCATGTATCTCTGATGTTTGGGTTGGGTCGGCGATGTTCCTGGGATGTCGCAACAATTTGACCGGAGTGGGATGTCGCGAGCTCGATGGGGTTCGAGGCGTGACAGGATGAGTGAATAAATCGAAAATCTAACTGGGTTGCTTACATTGATGTTAAATGACCTGATAAAAGTTGAAATAAAGTTTAGTGACTACTTGCTTGAAAATTTAGCCTAGTTATTTAATCATCAAATATAATTTTGGCATATACTCACATGCATACAATTTAGTGGACGATTTTGCTGTTCTGTGTGTGTAAAAATCAGAATTATTTTCCATGCCAGTAAATTCATGAAAGAGTTGGTAACTTTCTATGAATTGAAAATTTTTCTTTTATAACGAATTTAGCCTACAGGTTCACCTCTTAACATAAGAAGTTCTTCCATAATCAAGATGATTACAATTATAAGCAAATATTTCACAACAGTTTCGCAAGATCAGTCATTTGAACAAAAAGAAATTCATCTCTCTAAGAGTTGTAAGATCTTTATGAATTACTTGACTCAAAACTGGTGAAATTCTCCCATAATGAAAATGAACACGATAAGGGCTCATCTAAAATGGAAGGCCACGGATCACACAAAGTTGCTTGGGAAGTTGTTTGTTCGCCAAAAAAGGAAGGAGATCTAGGGTTGCCTCATCTAAAATTATGGAAAAAAGTTTTGCTTGGCCGTATGCTTTGGAACCTCATAAATTGTCCGTCATCTTCCTTGTGGAGTAAATGGGTTCATAGTACCAAGTGTAGAGGCAATTCGATTATGCAGCTTGAAATCAAGGGCTCTATGGCATGGAGTTGGCGTTGTATTCTTCAACTAAGACCGGCTTTAGCTTCAATCATATCTAGACCAAGATATTGTTGCCAAGAAGTATACAATGAAACCAGAAATGTGAGACCGGCTGTGGAATGGTCCCAATTGATCTGGAAAGGAGGTATTAGCAAGCATAACTTCATTGATTGGCTAATTTGTAGAGATAGACTACAAACAGCAGAAATCATATCACGTTGGAAGCCTGAAGTAGATATTCATTGCAATTTTTGTATGTCCGGTCTGGAAAGCAAAGACCATCTATTCTTCCAGTGTACTTGGACCGGAAGCATTTGGTGCACTATTCTTGCATAATATGGAATTCGACGCCCTGTAGAAGGATGGAATGATGAATTTAAATGGATAATCAAGGCTACAAAAGGTAAGGACTTGGCGGCGAGACTTCTGAAGGTATCTTTCCTAGCGATCATATACTGCATCTGGATGGAGCGTAATCGTAGACGTTTCCAACAAAAGTCAAATGATGTTTTTGTCATTTTGGCTAAAGTTTGCAAACTTGTCAGAGGGCGAGCTTTGCACTACAAATTTTTTAGACCGTCTCGAACAAATAAAACTTTGGCTACTATATGGAGACTCCCCCACTCCATTTTTTTGTAATCTTAGTTCTATATGTAATGTTGAGAAATGCTCTTAAGCTTATAAATACTACTTACATTTACACCAAAAAAAAAAAATGAACACAATAATAAACATATTAGCTGATATAAAAGTTTTTAACGTTTGCATTATTACTCATGTGATGAACTCGGAGCTTTAATTTTCTTGCATTTTAAGGTTCTTTTCAGAATGTTGGAATCTCTGATTGGTAACTTACAATGCTATAATGGTTCATTATTTCTGATTCACATAACATGTGCGCTGACACCAACAGCAATTCTTGTCATGTGACCCAATGGCCAAGTGATCCTTGTGGAAAGATGCCAAAAAGGTAAATCTCTTGACGGAATCAGTATCCATTGATATGATCAATGGATCATGGAGAATTCTACCTTAACCACAAGGTTTCGATGCTTGCTGTAACTTCTTAAGATTGGACTGTGACTTGTGAGAAAGCAATTTACTGTGATCTCCTAATCTTGGCATGCATAGCCTTCCTTTGACCTGACTCAGGAGGTGGTCCTGGATCAGGGAAGTAGTCTAATGCCTAAAGATTCGCCCTGAGAGAGAGCAAACAAGGATTATTATCGCAAACGCCAAAGAGAAGTTCAAACTGGTAGAATGTCTTGATACTTCCTGGAGACTTATTTATGTCAGACTTCAGTTAGAAGGGTCAGAGAAGAACTGCTCAACTTTGAGACGGTCTGATCAAGAGTAAAATAGAGAAAGTATGATCTGCCGATGCAAGTATTTCCCACGATCTAGGAAGTCAAGAGTGAATTGTAGTAAGGAAAACAGCAGCGAAGGATCGTGCACCAAACTCTTCCTAAATGCTAAACACAAAGTAAGGTTGAGACTAGGACATTAGATTTTACTAAAGAGATCTCTGAGATCAACCTTGTTGAATACTGATTGAACTTTTGTTTCAGACTTTTGGTAGAAGTTCCAGATGTGACCCTACCTTATGAGGACAGCATGAGATTCAGAGGGATGAATACATCTTGTTTCATCAATTTCCACTAGGTTTCAATGCTAGGAACCAGAGTCTCTCTAGTCTACCATCCGATTCCAATGGTGAAATTTCTTCACTGTAGCTTTATGACAACAATCCATCGGCTGGACTCACAGTGCCATGTACTCTGTCGGTGGCTTTCTTTGCCTACGATAATCCAAATGTCAAATACTAACCATATGCCAAATTATATTTTACAAGGTAGAAAGGTTTGATTCATTGATTTGCTGTGTCTTACCTCTTTCTCCCAGTTGGTACATCCTGTTAGGACTGCAAGTAACAGTGCCTGTGAAACGAGTGCAACTATAATCCCGGTCCAGAGACCCTGCAGCTCGATTAGAAGACTAAGCGATTATATGAATATCAGAGAAGACTACTATTTACAGTGAAAGTAAAGGATGACGGTAGAATGGTAGGGTAACCAGGAATCACCTTTCCGCCAAAGTGACAGAAAAAACCTAGGAATGTGGCAACCGGAATACCCAACAAATAGTAGGCACCCAAATTGATGAAAGCTCCAATCTTTTGCCATCCACATCCTCTTGCAATGCCTGCAAAAATGTAACTTACAGCATCAAAAAGGTCGATATACAAATTCGTTTTGACTTTGAAATATTTGTGATTTGATATATTCTCCATCTTCCCTTGCTACTTATCAGGATAAGGAGTCAAAGTTAGAACTATGTCAGGAGCACCATTGAACTGCAATAATAGGCAAAGTCGTGTACCTGAAAGCACGGACTGAATGCCCTCGAAAAAGTGGGAAGTTGCAAGTAGTACCAACATATCTCCCACGTATCTCACGACTTCTTCTTCTGTGCTATAGAGGTAGCCCCATGCCCTTCGGCCAAAGATCATGAGAGTACCTGCAAACAAGCCTTCTGTGGCGACCATCATTAAGGAAACATAAATTGCCAAACGAGCTGCTTGGGGTCTTCCAGCACCCAATTCATTTGAAACTCTTGTGCTGCCAAAAGTAACGCGAAGAAAGTGTGAGACTGGGATAGCTGCTTCTTTTGCAAGATCCACTTAAGTAAATAGAGCTCAACCAGTTAGCCTTACCTTATTGAACCACTGAGCCCTAGAGGTATCATGTAAACCAAGCTACAGGTGTTCAGGCTGAAAAAGAACAAGATAGTTTATATTTTTTGGAAATGTTAGCAACTGGTGCTAAGAGGTTAGCCTTTTTGTTCGCTTCTTGTTTGCATACAAAGGACTGATCTACCTGATTGAGAGGACCGACGTCTCAAGTTTTGGGTTGGGAAGAAGTCCTGATAATAAGACCATCATTTCGAATGACCACATCTCGAAGCTGTTGCAGGTGATGAACCAAATAGAAATATTGTCATTGCTCCAAGTTACAGAGAATCAGGAAAACCAATGTTGATAATGTAAGATTATATATTTGCCCGCAAAGAATAGTGTGAAAGCAAATTTATAAGAAAATGAAATCCCTTCAAAGGTGTAAAAATCTAATCATGAACGTAAACTAGAATAAAAAGGTCAAAAGCTCATTAATGATTCTGAAGAAGGATTACGACCATCATATGTCTTGTACAACCGTCCTGCGAGTTGTTGGATTTTTATAAATCATTGGTTTGTCAATAGTGAACTAGGAGAAGCCTAGAAGCTTGAGAAGTACCAGAGCATGACAGCCGAAGGAATTGCTAATTTCAGAAATGCAAAGATCCCATGCAAGGCCTCCTTGGAGAAACCAGTCCAGGTTCTCTTACAGGACGGTGAAATTCTAACATAAATCGCCATCAACAAAACGTTTATCCAATAGGAGATGGAATTCGCCAAAGCAGCACCTTTGTTTCCAAGTCCAGAGTTGAACACCAGGAACCAACATATGAAAATGTGCAGCAATGCAGTGACTCCTGAAATGACCATCAGCGGAATGACATTGTTCTGCGTCTGCAGAAACCTGACGTGGCACTGCAGAAGTGCATACGCAAAAATGCTAGGGATCATGAACAGAGCATAGGATCCTGCCTCCACTGATATTTGAGGATCTTGCTTGAAAAAGAGAAGGATTTGGCCCGCGTTAGCCCATATGATAGCGAGCGGAATGCTAGCTATTAGGAGAACGATCATGGCCCTCTGCTTGTGGATACCGAGCATGTGGTATTGTTTAGATCCATAAGACTGACCACAAAATGTATCCAATGCACTTGCCATTCCTGTCTGTTGTTGACCAATCATCTATAAGATGATGTTTGGAGCAATTCATAGATGTCCACCAATAATATCAAAAAATCTTGTCAAGATATCCTAGAAACCCAAATCAGGCCTTGCTTGGAGCATCATCAGGAGTGTATTGCCATAGTTCACTCAACCGACATGTGATGGAAGAATCTCAACAAAAAAAAGTGTTTATCTAATTCATTATCGGCCTGGGGCCCCCAACAATATTTTTCAAGTGCAGTTAACAAATGTTCTAATTAGTGACAAACACCAACATTAAATTTCCAATCTCAGCATTGCTACACCTAGCTAGAAGGGAAAAATCACACATTTAGCACACTGAGCTTATTGAGAGATATATGTTCAGTAGATCAATCTTTGTCAAACTGCAAGAATCTGAAAAAGAGCTAAGATTAATAGATAAGCAATCTATGCAAGGTACTTGGAAACCCTTACCCAATAATCACGTCAAGAATAGAAGTGGGATCGTTTTTTCCAAGATGAATAACATTCTGGAATTATCTTTCATAGAAGTGACAAAGTATGATGCTACTTCCAATGCTTAAAATCTTTCGTGTCTTAGCGATGCAGTCAGTGAGAAGAATGGTTAATCTCAAGATTAAAACTGGAAGAACTGTTCTGTCTTACCAACAAGCTAAAGCCAGTTACGGAAGCGAAGGATGTGGCCATGGAAGCACCGGAAAGCGCCAGCTCTCCGAGATGACCCACAAACATCACCGAGATCACCTGCAAACAATATATCATCAGGTTCAACGATACCAATGGCCCTGCCAACGACAGTTGCTGCTTCATTTCCGAGAAAATCTCTTCTTTCTCGAATCCATTCCTTGGTTCGGACGCCTTCTTCTCCTGGGAAACTGCTAACAGGGGTGACTCCAAATGCTGATTCTGTTCTTCCACATCCATTGATTGCTTCCTCTGTGCCCTTTGGGCTGAGTGGGCGAAGCAAACCCCGCGCGCACACCCCACCCCCCCACAAAAAAAAAAAAAGAAGGGCAATAGCTTTAGAGATACAAGAGATCATTCAGCAGAAAAATAACCAGTTGATGGCTTTGAAGAACATCAACACACGGTCTTTCTCTGACGGCTACTCTCGTCTTCTCACATGCTTGGTGAAGTAGACTTTGGCAGACTTTTTGTCGAGTCTGATTTCTTTGGAGTATCACATACCTCAATGGTCTCCATAGCCTACTTGCGAGAGCTTTTGAGGTGCTAAATGCAAATGAAGTAAACCGAGGGAACCAGAAGATCCTACCAAATGAGACAAACCTTATGTCGTTCTGGCAAATATGGTTGGAGAATTGGCATTACTTGTTGCTTTGCTTTAATTAGGAAATAAAAATCCTCGTAGACAGAATATGATCCGCGTAGGTATTATCGATGTTGATTTGTTGCCAGAGAAAATTCAGTCATATTTCGTCGCTCACTGAACTTTTCCTTTGCTTTAAACAGGTCGATGCATAACTTTAATGTTCCAGTTGTTACTAGAGCAAATGCTGAGCTTTTAATTTCGATCTTCAATCAAGTTACTCCGTTGATTTTCCAATCAATGATACACTGAAGATCTAATATTGCTGAAAGATGAATTAAGGGTTAGCGTCGTATAATGAATATATTACTATATAGTTAATTTTAATCATTGACAAAACTTTTGGAATTGAGCTTGCTGAAAAACATCCCTTAATTGATTTGGACGATAACAAAACTTAATTGAGTATTTAATATCTTTGATTAAGGCTTTGTTTGTTTCATGAAAAATAAATGACTTGAAAAATATTTTCCTAAAAACGGTGGCTTGTATTACTTATAAAAATGAATGAATGATAAATATTTTTATCATCCACAAAAAAATAGATATAAATTGTTGTTGATAAAGATAATATTTTGCATTGATCAATTATTACAAGCAATACAAACGATCATTTTTAGAAAAATATTTTTCGAATTATTCATTTTCCACTAAACAAATGGAGCTTACTGTGCAACTATAGTTTGTCACTGTTGATATAAAAAAGAATAAGATGTTATATTTGTAAGTCATGGGCTACTAGATTCAAAAGAGAGGAGTAGGCTTATCAAAACCGAACCTTATAAATCTCGCTTGCTATTTCTCTTTCCTAAACTCCTGACGATATTGCACGTAGAAGCCAAAAGGGATTGGTTCTAAATTTGCAGCTTTTATTCTTGAAAATCCAATTCAATCTCTCTTTGTTGCTTATTTGGACCTAACAAGGAGTTGATTAGAAATGACCGGAGCGATGTGATTGAAAGTGGAATGAAAGTTTTCGTAACCAGATTGGCAAAATCAAGAGCTTAGTGACCTATTTGAAAGTAACAGCGTAAGTTTTTGTGATTGTAACCTTAATAATCCCTCCACTAAATCGTCATAGTGTCAAAGGTACAAGATTATTGCGCTTAAACTTCGCTAAGACCGGACAAACACCATGATTTTTTTTTTTGGTGTAAATGTAAGTAGTATTTATAAGATGACGTACAGAAGCTTAGGGGCATTCCCCAGCATTACAAATAGAACTAAGATTGCAAAAAAATGGAGTGGGGGAGTCTCCCCACCGACAAACACCATGATTGATATTGACTAAGTTAATCGAAATTGTTAAACAACCTTCAGGTGATATTGGTAAGGTACTTCTTATATTTTTGTATCCCTAATTAGAGTAATTATAGCATTCATTGTCGGTGTAATAGAGAAACTTTCCACAAGCGACTTTATTATCAACAATAATATATATCTAAATATTTTCGTGGATAATAAATTTTTTTAATCGGTTCATTTTTTTGAATGCGATGCAAGCAATTATTTTTAAGAAAATATTTTTTGAATTATTCATTTTTTGCGAAACAACACACTCTAATTGAATCAATGGTTTACTAGGAAAAAGTCATACCTCCGTACTCTATCCGTGTACAAGTCCTTCGTTTTAAATGGTAATCACATGAGCTCTAGCGTCTTGCTGAACTACAAAGGTTTGCTCTTTCAAAAGTTAGATCTGTGTTTATTCAACCTATTTTGATTGTCTCCATAAAGCTATGGTGTAAAGGAAGCCGAACTTAGGTGTGACATCCTCAAATTCTGACCTTATTCAATATATAAGAAATGGTTATTTCATCAATGCGTGATTAGTAGAATTAGGCCCTAAATTAATTTAAGAATCATTCAACAGTATTCCAAGCTTTAGGAAAGGCAATTTAGGACTTCGATGTGTGCAACCAAAAAAACTCAATCATGGATTAACAATTCGACCATAAGGATTGATGATGGATAATTATAAGCCATTTCAAGTTGATCCAGGAATGGTTTTAGCTCGATTTGGCAATAATATAGAATCGGATTGCGAGTGATTCCGTACGATTACTGTATTGATTCCGAATGATACTAGACCAATCTCTAATGATCGTATACTTTGAAACCAGCAATTGACCCCTTTTGATTACATTATAACCGAGGGTCATCCATGAATTAAAAAGGCTTTAAACGTAGATTGATTTGGAATCAACTACGGGTTAAACGTACGAAATCTCTAAGAGCTGCCCATTGTTCTAATTATGCAAAAGATCTATTTGAGTGATTTTAACCACGAATTCTAATCCAGTTGAGGGTATCAGACTCTAGAGCATTGAGAGACAATTATTGGATAATTCCATGGAATCGCCTATTAATTGGTAAACTGTAAAATTTTGGAAAAGTGAAATTCAGGCCAGAAATTGGGGCCCACTAATTTTTAAAGGGCCCAATGGGCCTCATGGACATAAATTTCAGCCACAAAGGCCCAATGGATGGGAAATTACGGTTTTGCCCTTTTGGTCCCAAATTGAGCAATTTTGGAAAATTTGTGCAAAAAAAACCCGAGACGAAAAGTCTACAAGGAACTAAGTCCAATGACAAGCCCATGAGAGAAATTCCGCCACATGGGAAGGTAAAATGACCAAAATACCCCTCATCTTGTCTTTATTTCATTTTTGCCCTTGGATATTTGTGAAACTTGATTTGCAAGAGTGAATCCTAACCATTCATTCGAGCTTGTTGAGCAAGAAATGATCTTGGGCATCCATTTTTGAGTGTCAAGCAAGACATTTTCTCTGTCCTCCTCATTTCTCTCTCTCTCTCTCTCTCTCTCTCTCTCTCTCTCTCTCTCTCTCTCTCTCTCTCTCTCCTTTCCCCTAGCTGACCACCCCTCTCTCTCTCTTTGTCTTGTTTGGTTTGGCCACTACCATCACCGACCACTCTCATTGAACGCCACCACTGCCCTCGTTGCCGTCATACACCGTTGCGTGCCCGAGCCACCCTAGCTGAGCCACCCCTCAAGTCTCTTAGGTTTAAGAGTAAGTTTACTCTCTAAACCTTGATGAGGGCATTAGGTTGCTAATGGTTTAGGTTTAGAGTTAATTAGGTGGATTAGAGGATAGGTTATCTTGATTATTATGTGACAACCTATCTAGTGTGATTGATAGCTTATCATGAATTGGTCGATAGCTTATCGTAAATTGGTCGATAGCTTATCGTGAATTGGTTGATAACTTATCTTAATTGATAACCAATTGTCATGTGATGGTTTAATTTGTTTTGTATAAAGGAAAGGCTTATCTTAGTACAAGTCATTTAATTAAATGACAACATTGGACTTGTATAAGTTGAATTGAAATTGAATGGATAATGTTATTGTCCATGAAAAGGGGTGATGACAAGTGAGTATATTATGTGATATCATTATGCTTTAAAAGTGGCACGTATTATACCTTGTTGCATTGGCTAAATTCAAAGATAAGAATTGGCTAGGTGATTGCTATGCGTGCATGGTCACATAAAGGTTCCCTGGCAATTTTGAATACCGTTCGAGCCCGGCATTTCTCGAGGCACGAAGCCGAGTTGTGGTAGAGGCTAGATCGATGCTCCTTTTTGGAATGTCTTCTGATGCTCGGCAGTTTCCGCAGGGGAGGGGGGGTTTGGGTTTCTAGACGATGTCATGCCCGATGATGTGGAATGATGCCCGACCAAGCCGGAAGACCGACGGGAGTTCAGTTGTGGCCCTAAGTGGTCGTTTGATAATCTAGACAATTGCGAATGCTAGGTGTATCGACGTGTGCAACGTTCTTGAGAATGATAATTTCATGTGTCTGGATTATTAAACTGATGTTTGCGTATGGTTATGGAATGAGATACCCTTGAATATGTCTCTTGATTATGCAAGTTATATGATTCTGTTATATGCTTGTTGGAGCAATTGCAATGTTATGATAGTTAGTTAAAAGCGAGAGAATCGCCTCATGTAAATAGTTAAGGCAAAGCAAGGGCTTTGCTATTGATCTGCCATCGACGTTAGAATGGCACGGGCGATCCGAAGGCAATGTATTCTCTTAAACGAGGTTTAGGAAGTTTACTTGCTAAGTTAAATATCACCCCTAGTTATTAACCATTTTTTAGGTGCTCAGGTATGAGTACGCGTTGCGTTCCATGGGAATCAGCTGTTTTGAGGGGGAATACCTTTTGAGGTCATCCTCGTAGATAGAAGAGTTAGGATAACCCTCAATCCCTTTTGAAATCATAAAAGGAAAAGATCTGCATGGCAGATTTGTAGTTACGTGACTTCTGGAATGTTAATGTTGGGATGTATATGAAGTATGTTCTGGTTGCAATGAGTTTTCCATGCTATCTCCTTATTATGTGTTGGGAGTTATACACGTTTTTGCATGCATTTATTGAAAGATAAAAAAAAAGAATGGGTCGGCGATGCGTCCTCGGACGTTGCAACATAATGACCATGGAGGGATGTTAGTTTTCCCTAGGGAACGGGGTGTGACATTAGGTGTGCACCACCAACTTGTAATAGTTATTGGAGAAGGAATTTCTGGCGTATACTCATCACTGATCATGATACAAGATCTAGTGATTGGTCACCGATTATTTTGCTTGACATATTTGTTCTTATAGAATGAATGTGTGCTTTACCCTGCTAGTACTTTGTTGATCCTCTTTGTTCTTTGGATTTGAGTTTGATTTGTAGTATTTTGGGCTTTGCTCTGTTTCGAATTTTCTTTGCCATGAAAGTCTATGTACTTCTCCTATATCCTTTTGAACAATAAATACAACTTTCTTTCGACAAAAAAGAAAAAGATCAACTTGAGGAAGGGAAAATTGGTAGAAAAATCCTAAATCTTTCGCATTGGTGCCAATTTGGTCCTAAGCCTTTTTGTACCAATTTAACCCTAAACCTTCTATCTTTGTGCCAATTAAGTCATTCTCGACTAATTTTGGCCGGATATTGCTGACGTGGACATCGGCTAGCCTATGGGCACCGCCGACGATGACGTGGGTAAATTTTAATGATATTTTAATATTTTTAGAAAATTTTTTATGGGTTAATACCTTGAAAAATCCCAAACTGGTACACCTATGAAAATTTTACCCCAAACTAATTTATTTACCACCAAAGATTTCAAACTGGTACACTTGTGATAAATTTACCATCGATTTGTTTCTGTTAAATTTTATTGTCAAATTGCTTTGTTAAATGATATGCGACAGTTAACTGATGTACTAGTTTTATGTTTTACCCTCCATTTGTCACATGTATATCAGTTTGTAATTTTTTGTGGTATTAATTTAATTTAACAGAAACTAACAGAGGGTAAATTTGTCACAAATGTATCAGTTTGGGATTTTTGGTGATTAAAATATTAGTTTTGGGTAAATTTATCACATGTGTACTAGTTGTGGTTTTTTGTGATAAAAAAATAGTTTGGAGTAAAATTGTCACAGATGTACCTGTTTGGGATTTTTTGTGATATTAACTCTATTTTTATTTATTTTAAATTTTTTTCTTTTCTTTTTCTTTTTTTTTTCTTACCCTTTCTTCTTCCTCTAGCTGGTCGCCAGTCTGGCGATCGGCTAGAGGCTTTACTGGCCTCTAGTGAGCCTCGCCCCGTCGGCCACTAGTGATGCCCTCCTCGGATCTGCAAGGGTGGAGCCTCGTCGGCCATATGTGAGGCCCGACCTTGCCAAATCCGGCAGGTTGTGCCTCGTCCAGCCACTGGAGAGGCTTGCCTTCGCCGTAGCTGGCGAGGGCGAGCCCCGCTAGTGGCCGGCGGGGCTCGTCGGCCCTAGCCTCTAGCCGGTCGTCGGTCCAACAATCGGTTAGAGGAAGAAGAAAGGGTAAGAAAAAAGAAAGAAAAAGAAAGAAAATAAAAAAACTATTAAAATATTATTAAAAATTGTCCACGTTATTGTCGGCGGTGGCATGTAGGCTGCCCGGCTTCAACGTCAGCAAAATCTAGCCAAAAATTGCCGGAAAGACTGAATTGACACAAAGACAAAAAGGTTTAGGACTGAATTGACTAAAAAAAAAGGCTTAAGATTAAATTGATACAAATGCAAAAGGTTTAGGGCTTTTTTTAACACTTTTCTCACTTGAGGAATATAAGCTCTATTTATAGCCTATAGATATCTCTTATTTTAAATGACGATGAAGTTAGTTATATGTGCGTTGACTTCTAGTGTCTTCGCAATATATGTCATCCTAGTCAAGGATGAGAATGGTTGGGTAACTTGCTAAACCACGCATATAACCTAGGTTGTAATTGATGCCTATTTTACCCATGTAATGGTTGCTTAGTAATAAATATCATGCAGATTATTACAACATTTATATATTGGTTCATAAAACTTCTAGCAAAAGTACGATTGAGTGCTAAAATTTTTAAATAATGCAATCAAATCCTAAAACATGTCAAATTGGTGGAATAATTCTGTTGATTTGGATAACGGAAAATGCTTACGTGGCATTTTTTATATTATTTCATCTCTATTACATGAGATTTTTTATTATTTTCTTTCTCAAATCGTACTTAAATTAGATTAGAATATAAGAAATGGTATAAACAAATTTAAAAATAAACCCAAGCTTAAAAAGGATCCACAAGCAATTGTGTGAATTTTTTTTTAAATTTATTTTGTGAGCATCGGATGTCAATTTTGTGAATTTTTCAACCTCCACGTCGATGCAAGTACAGCTCCCATCTGTGTCAGGATGATAGAAAGAAAAGAGAATTAACACCATGCTGTAAGATTTGATTTGAATTATAGCTTGGTGAAGAATTTTAGATGGTTACACACTTGTCCCTTTGTAGATATATCCATGGCACGTTCTTCTTCTCCTCTAGCCACTCCTTACAAAAATAAGGTTAGAAGATCAAGTAATCTAGGGAAAAAAAGCTATTGAAGAATGTCATGAACAATATGTAATATGAGGAGAGTGGATGGGATATGGAAGAATTATGAACAAAAAGCAATACCAATTACCGGTGCATTTGTCTCACGGAAAATTTAGGATTTGGAAAACTTTTTCTAAAAAATTGTTATTAGTATTGATTACAAACCAAACTTAAATAAATGAAAAATATTTTTATCACCCACAAAATTAGTTAGGCTTAAATTGTTGTCAATAATACAAATTTTTTTCATTGACCAATTTTTCTAACCAATATAATCGTTTGTTTCCCTCTTCCTTTTTATCCTATCCCAATGTATAAAAGAAAAAAAATTAATGATTTCTTAACATAATTGATTCAATTAGGGCATACCGTTCTCTCCTTTGTATACTTGCACCAATGTTGTCAAAAGGAATGAACTCCAATCGAATCAGTGTTCTACCAGGGAATAATTGAAGCAAGGTTTGTTGCGGAAATAATTTTCTAGTAGAGCACTGATCGAGCAGAGTTGCATCCTTAATCCAGTTTGCTTGAAAAGAGCCAACTCTTCTTTTGAGAATGATGAACTTGGTGAACATGAGCTTTATTTATAGCCCTCTAGGATTTGAGCCACTCCTTCCATCAACAAGGTTAGAAGATCGAGCAAATTCAGATAAAAACTATCAACGAATATCATGAACAATCTGCAATATAAGGAAAGTGCAGATATGGAAGAATCATGATCAAAAAACAAAGATAATGTAATCTTCCTTTTTATCCTATCACGATATACGAAAAAGGTAAACGATTTTCTTCACACGGATGATTTGATTAGGGGCGTACCATTCTCTCATTTGGATAGCTGGACGAATGTGGTCGAAAAGAATGAACTCTTATCGGATTAGCCGCTTACGAGGAGATAGCCGGAGCAAAATTTTGGTTACAAATGAATAAATTTTCTGGTAGAGCACTGGCCGGACAGAGTATTCACTTCGCTTCAAAAGAGCCATTTCTTCTTTGGTTAATGGTGAACTTGGTGAACATGAGCTCTATTTATAGCCTTTAGTTACCTCTTTTCCTAGATGATGATGCCGTCAGTTGCATACGCGCGTACATCTAATCTCTTCGCAGTATATGTCATCTTTTTTAATGGTTGAAACAGATCGATTTACTTGCTAAACTAGGAGATAACCTAACTATAGTGGTTATAATTGAAAGCCAATTTCTCTCATGTAGATACTAAGTTTTAGATATCCTACAAATGTTTTTCCAATTCATTTAGCACATATTCAGTCTCCCCCTTTTGCACGAAATTGCAATATAGTTTTTCCGGTCAATTTTTGTCGAAAATCGTTGATATGGTAGTGTGCTACGTAGGTCAGCCGACAAAGACTAGATTGCCACATCAGTGATTTCTGACGAAAATTGACCGGGATGATTACATTGGAATTTTGCGCAAAAGTTTACAACTAAATTGATAAAATTGAAAGGTTTAAAACTGAATTGACATCCATATAATATGTTTATGACTAATTGAGTATTCATAGGACACTTTCTTCCGTTTGCGAAACCAGTACTGATAAATAAACTTGCTAATATACAAATGACAAACCCTTCCAATTTAGGGAGATCCTAACCTTCCGTGATTGAAGCACTCAATTACTTCGGTCAACCATTGGATCGAGCCTATTACATCAATCATTTCATCCGTTAACGGTATCATAGAGATTCCTTTCAAAAATAGCTCCGACAGCAACAGCTCTTTGCGAATTGGTGGGATGCCAACTTTGTGTATTGTTCGATCTGACATCGATGCAAGAAACCTTCCTAAAACTTAGAATTGACCGAATTTTACTCCATGTATAGATTGATGAAGAATGTCAAAAAAATATATGACAGATTCTTCTCCTTCTCAAGCCTGGTTAGAATGTCATGTAATCTTACGAAAAAGAAAATCAAAGAATGTCGTGAAAAAACGTGTAAAATAAGTGGATGAGATATGGAAGAACTACGAGCCAATTTAATGAAAGCTCCTCGAGCAGTGCCTGAAATGAATGTAATGTACAGATTCATAACACAGTCGGGGTCCATGTACAAGGATTTTGTTTCAGACAAAGGAAATAAAGAAGCTTGTTATTGTAAGATTTGGGAGATTTGATTAGTTCCCATGGTCCATTGCTAATTATCCGGATCAGTAGTAACGATCAGACCCAGGTGCGCTATTCAACTGCGAGAGTGAGAAGAGTTTCTGCATACCGCAGAGAACGGACCGAACACCGTCGCAGCAGTGGTAACACGCAATTAGCACCAGCATATCTCCGACATATTTCACGACTTCTTTGCTATAGAGGTAGCCCCATGCTCTTCAACCAGAGATCATGAGAGGACCTGTGGTCAAGCCTTTGGTGGTGATCATGATTAACGCGACACAATTAGGTAAATGGACAGCTCGTGGTCTCCTGGCACCCAGTTCATTTGGAACTCTTGTGCTAGGACAAATAATGATATAAAGAGCGTGAGACAAATAATGTTATTACATAATATCTACTGAAATAATGAAGATTAGTGCCTTGGCCTTACCTTGTTGAGGCACCGAGACCAAAAGGCATCATGTAAACCAAGCAACCGGTGTTCAGGCTGAGCCAAACACAAAAAAATATTAGGATGTGTTGAAATAGAAATCGTTGTATATTTCCATTAAGCTTAGTTGGGGTATATAAATACCCAAGAGTACATTCTAGAACATTTACTAGCAAGAAAGAAATAAATAAAATACAAAAGCTTTCTAATTTCTAAAGATAAAATACCAAATCTTCTAAAATTGATTACCCTATATTTGGTTGATACACCCCCTCAAGTTGAAGAATTGAGACTGCAAATCTTCAACTTGTCTCGTAAAAATGCAAAACGTGCTTTGGAAAGAGCTTTGGTGAGAGCATCAGCTAGTTAGTCAGCTGTTGAGATAAACTGCACACTGAGTTGTCATTTGGCAACGCGATCACGAACAAAGTGGAAGTCAATTTCAACATGTTTGATACAACCATGGAAAACTGGATTTGCAGACAAATAAGTGGCACCAATATTATCGCACCAAAGGATTGGGGAACCTTGAAAAGGGAACCCAAGCTCTTGAAAGTGTGACTCAAGCCAAATGAGTTCAGCTGCAGCATCGGCAAGAGCTTTATACTCAGACTTTGTGGAAGAGCGCGCTACGGTTTGTTGTTTTTGGAGCTCCAAGAGATCAAATTAGGACCAAGAAAAATAGCATACCCTCCAGTTGACTTCATGTCGTCAGAGCTACTAGCCCAATCCACATCAGAAAAAGCTTGCAAGCGATTATCATTGGATCGGGAAAGAAGCAAACCAAATGACTTTGTATGTTTGAGACAGCGCAATATGCGTTTCACCATTTGGCAGTGGTCCATAGTAGGTGCATGCATGAATTGACAAACTTTATTAATGGCGAAGGAGAGATCTGGTCTTGTCAATGTCACATATTGCAAAGCACCAACTATAGACCGATACAAAGTAGGATCAGACATTAGAGCAACCCCCCTTTCTCAAATGGTTTTGTAGTCGTGGCCATAGGAGTTTGGACAGGCTTGCACTCAGACATCCCAGCCTTGTGAAGAAGATCATCAATATAATGTCATTGACAAAGAAGCAACCCGTTAGAGTGAGGGACAGCCTCTATCCCAAGAAAGAAGTGGAGCGGGTCGAGATCCTTAATGGAAAACTCTGCAGATAATGTCTCTAAGATTGCACTGATAGTAGAAGATGCATTTCCTGTAACCAAAATATCATCAACATAGATCAAAAAATAAATGACATCAGGGCCTCTTCGATAGATAAATAATGAGGGATCTGCTTGTGATGCTGAGAATCTCAAATGAAGCAAAAACTGTGAGTCGTTGAAACCAGGTTCTTGGAGCCTGCTTGAGACCATATAAAGAACAATGCAACTTGCAAACATAATCATGACAAGTTGGGTCTTGAAACCCAGGGGGTTATTCCATATACACCTCTTCAGAAAGAATCCCATGTAAGAAAGCGTTGTGCACATCCAATTGTCGCACTTGCCACCCTTGAGAAACAGCTAGAGATAATATAGAGCGAACAGTGGTAATTTTCACAACTGGACTGAAGGTTTCTGTATAATCCAAGCCCTGTTGTTGATGAAAACCCTTAGAAACCAGGCGAGCTTTGTAACGCTCAAGACTACCATCCGCTTTCGCTTAACTCTATAAACCCACTTACACCCAACGAGGTTCATGGAGGAAGTGCGAGGGACCAAAGACCACGTACCATTTTTTAACAAGGCATTAAACTCATCGGTCATAGCTACACGCCACTCAGGGATTTTGTTGGCTTGGGTGAATAAGGTTGGTTCAGTGAGAGGGGTGGTGGCGTATTAATTTGAGGAGGACGAGAGCGAAGTTGCATGACTCAGGTTGGCATTGGGAGAGTAAGAGGGTCGATAAGATGAAGCATTTGAAGGGGTATGTGTCGGGGGCGGGTAATAAGGCATACCTGAAGGGCGATAGTAGCATGTAGCAGCAGTGTGATTTGTATATTGACAGATGAAACACCATAATTGACCTTGTTGAGCACTACGGGCACCACGACCACGACTAAAGTGACCACCACGACCCCCACGACCTCTGGACTGACCACGGCTAGAGAAAGAGAAACCAGGATGGTTGATGGCATTTCGTTGAGCAGAGTTGGCTGTAGCAGAGTTAGCCAGAGAGGAAGGCTCGGAGATCTGCAACTTTTGAAAAGCCTTAATACTCTCGTGACTAAGGAGAAGACCTTGAAGATCCGTAAACGACATTGGTTCAGAACGGCCAAGTAATGTAGGAACAATGTCTTGGAGATCAAATCGAAGACCACGGAAGATGTGGACATTGAAATCCTCCGGTTCAAGAGGCTTGCCTGCAGCACCCATCTCATCGGCAATGGATTTAGCATACTGGAGGAAATCAATAATTGATTCGTCCTGTTTTTGTTGTAGACGTTGGAGACTAAGATGAAGAGAGAGCATACGCGTAGCGAAAGCTGAGCCAAAAGAGGCATTGAGAGCTTCCCAAATGGCTTTACTGTTTGATTTATCAATAATGAGAGGTAAAATTGATTTTGAGAGGGACGCAATTAGAAGACTCATGATGGAAGCGTCCTGTTGTTGCCACAGAGCTACTTCAGCCGCATCATAGGGACACGGTTTAGTTCCATCGACATGACCATAGAGGTTTTGTCCCTTGAGAAATGGGATAACCTGTGCTTTCCATAGCAAGTAATTGGATGCTATGAGACGTAGGGAAAGAAAGTGATGAGCAGATCCGAATGGAGGAAGTGTAGAAGATGGGTTTGTAATAGCAGTTATGGTGGTGGTGGTGGGGGGGATTCTCTAGGGCCATATTGACCACAAAGAAAAAAAGAAGAAGAAGAAGAAAAAGATGAAAGCTAGGGTTGAAAAGAGGCGTTAGCCCTAGATGGCTCTGATACCATGTTGAAATAGAAATCGTTGTATATTTCCATTAAGATTAGTTGCGGTATATAAATACCCAAGAGTACATTCTTAAAGATTTACTAGCAAGAAAGAAATAAATAAAAATACAAAAACTTTCTAATTTCTAAAGATAAGATTCCAAATATTCTAAAATTGATTTCCCTATATTTGGTTGATAGGATGAATTCAATTTGAAAAAAAAAAAAAGAAGAATTCAATTGGGAAAATTGATGATTGGTGCTAAGTGTCGAGTCTCTAACTTGTCTGCTTCCTGTCAACATATGAAATTGTGAAGTGCAGATGTGCCAGATTGAGAGGACCGGAGTTTCAAGTTTCGGATTAGGAAGAAGTCCTGACAAGAGGACCATCATCTGAAATGACCAACTCTAGAAGCTGTTGCAGGCAATGATACAACCAGAAACGTCATTTTTAATTGGTTCGTCTTAGAGAAATCGTGAGAACAAAAGAAGATTATCCAAGATGCAGCAAGAGTAGTGGTTACTGTTTAGAGCCAATTAATAAGAGAATCAATTGCCTTCTATTCTAAAAGAATGTCATGAACATAAACTAGATTAACAATTATAATATGTCAGTTTTGGTGTGAAAGCTATTATTTTTATTTAACCATTGTATGTATATTCCGCTAACGAAACAGAAAAATGATATCACTATAATCAATTCTCTCGAACTCCCTTGGCGTCCTTTGTTAAGCAAAAGTAATCTAGGAGAAGCATAAAGCTTGAGAATTACCAGAGCATGACAGCAGAAGGGATTGCTAACTTCAGAAATCCGGGAATCCCATGAAAGGCCCTCTTAAAGAAACCGGTCCAAGTTCATTTACAAGATGGTGAAATTCTGACATATATTGCCACTAACAGCACGTTTATCCAGAATGAGATAGCATTCACCAAAGCAGCGCCTTTGTTTCGGTGTCCAGACTCGAACACCAGAAACCAACATATGAAAATGTGCAGCAATGTAGTACTTGCTGAACTGATGATCATCGGGACGACATTGTTCCGCATCTGCAGAAACCTGACATGGCATTGAAGGAGTGCACATGCAAAACTGCTAGGGATCATGAAGCGAGCATATTTCCCTGCCTCCGCCGATATTTCTGGATCTTGCTTGAAGAGAAGGATTTGGCCCGCATTGGCTGATATGATCACTAACGGAACGCTAGCTAATAGGAGAACAATTATAGCCCTCTGCATGTGGATACCGAGCATGCAGTACTGCTTAGCCCCATAGGACTGACCGCAAAATATATCCAATGCACTCGCCATTCCTATCTGTTAGAATGATGAAGTAATAAACAAGCACTTATTCACAGTCATCTACGAAATCATGTTTGGATCAATTCATACAAGTTGAAAAATGAAATTCCAGAAGTTGGTAGATATATCCTAGAAAGCCACTTCATGGCATGCTTGAAGTAGTCAGATGGCCTCAATTGCCATAGTTAACTAAACATGTATCCAACTGTGCAAGCTCAGAAAAAGAAAATGGAATCAATTGCAATATCAGACTTGGGGGAGGGGAATTATCTGTGTCTCTTGTCCCAAACAATCACATTGAAATGCACATAATAAATTTCCTATTTCATGATGAACACCATGTTGTGTAAATAAATGGCTTTGAATCAAAAGAGCAATCAAGTCGGACTTTGAAGCGTAATATCATTTTCCTTAAGGATTTATTTGCCCCACAATTGTTTTTAATGGTCACCGGCAAAAATCCTCCAGGATACAACAAAGTATCAAAATGAGAATACTAGATAGCAATTCTAGTATTTCTCCAGGGTCTCTCTAGGAAACAATTGAAAAATGATGGCTATAGTTTTCGAAAAAAGACTTGAAAAATTGTTTTTTTATTCTTTCTTTCTTATAAAAACTGACATATATATAAATTGGTCTTAAAGAACATAGGCAACTCTTCATGAAAAGTTGCAAAGCTAACAAAGATATTCCTTCGGAAGAAGTTGCAAACTGAATAGATGCAACCCTTCGGAAAAGATTGAAAACTGAACAAGTATAATCTCCAAAAGTTGTCTTAGAAAAACACATGAAAAATTCGGAATAAAATAAATAAATATAAATATATAATTTCGAAGTTTCATAATTTCGAAAATTATTTAATAAACAAAAAATAACTTTTCAACTAATAAAGATTAATGAGATAACCTTAAGAAATAAAATAAAAAATAAAGGGATTAGTGCTAATTAAAGTGCCAAAATTGTGCAATTATTCACACATCTGCACGCGGGTATTGTGTGGACTAGCACACACCCCATTGCCTTCACTCTAAGGAGCAAGAAGATATTCACAGTTATAAAGTGGCCCACTTTCTCAAAACTTTCCTATATGGGACAAAGGAAAAAGCATTATTTTGTTTGTTTTACAAACAAACATCCAACACACCAACATTTACATCTAGCTAGAGGGAAAAGAATCACGCAGCAACTAAGCTTATTAAGAGATGACATGTTTAGCAGATTAATCTTTGTCAAACTGTAAGAATCTTGAAGGAGCTAAGGTTACTAGCAATACATTGTTCTACTGTTTCCTAACAGCTTTTGGGGAATAAAAAAAAATGATATTCTATCACTTGGAAACTATAGCCAAATTATGTCAAGACCTTGGATATGGCAAGACTTGGTATTATCCTACTTTCAATGCTAAAATTCTTTGATTTCTTGGCGTGTCTTACTGCTCCTAGAAATGCAGTCAGTGAAAGGAATGGCTTATCCACCTGGTTTAATTAAATACAAGATGAAGTATTGTATCCTACCAACGAGCCAAAGCTGGTCACTGAAGCAAAGGAAGTGGCCATGGAAGCACAAGAGAGAGCCAGATGACTCACAAACATCACTGAGATCACTTGCAAACAATGTATCATTAGGTTCATTAATACCAAAGATGACTTGCTGTTATTTGTCAAAACCACTAAGCATTGACACTTGTTGCTCGTGGACAGGTTAAAGCTTGAATCATCAGAAGTCGTTGGTTTCTTTCTCTGAAAACACTTTTATGGGCATGAAAAAGTTCTGGATGGACGAACTCCACATGAAAAAGAAAGATCCAAATGCATTGCACCTTCGTAATCCCTTGTTCAAGCAAGATAAGGGAAAGACAAACTACCAATTCCTTGAACAGAAGGTTGATAACAAACTCAACCCTTGGAAAAGGAAGGCACTGTTCTTGGCTGGTAGAGCAACGAATATTCGAGCTGTTTTTCAAAGCATACTGATATATGCTATGCAATCTAATCGGCTGCCAAAAGCACATGTGACAAACTCGACTCATCTACCAGAAAATTCTGGTGGGGTATTCCCCCAGAGAAAAACAGATACCTCACACCGAAGTGCTGGGAATCTTTGTATATAAGCAAGAGAAGTGGTGGAATGGGATTTCGACAATTCAAGGATTCCAACAATGCTTTGCTTCTTAAGCTCGGTTAGGGATGATCCACCATAGAGACAAATTATGGGTTCGTGTCCTTGAAGGGAAATACTAAAGGCCACATTTTGGAACCATGAGGTTAAGGCATCGGCATGTTCATTGTGGAAGGCAATTATGCAGATCAGAGAAATACTTAAGCTGAGCACTTTCGATAGGGGATGGAAAGTTAATTGAGGTCGGAAATCACCCTTGGTTCCATAACGTGTCAAATCATATGCCTTCTTTTATTGATATTGATCCTCTTCTAAAGAAAAGAAAGACAGAGAGCTCTTTCATCCTAGGACAAAAACTCAGGGATATAAATGGTCTAGCTCATATATTTTTCCCAATCTCACTCCAACCTAGTCATGGCACGGTTCGGAACCGGCCGGTTTCGGTTTGTGGCCATGTATGAACTAGAACCGGCTAGTTCCGGTTCCGGCTGGTTCCGGTTATCTTTTTATTTTTTTTATTTTTTTATTTTTTTTTTTTCCCGTTGCCAAGGCTGCCTGCCCTGGCAACGGGCCACAGCAAGGCTTGCAGACGTGTAGGCCCTGCTGTAGGTTTTTTTTTTTTTATTTTTTTTAATTTTTTAATTTTTTTTTTTTTGAATCGGGCCTGGAACCGCCGGTTCCAGGTTGGTTCCAAAATTGCTGGAACAGGAATCGGGCCCGTAGGCCTGCAGGCCGGTTCCGGTTCCAAACCACGGGCCCAGTCAACAGGCCGGGCCCGGGTTTGACTGGGCTAGTTCCGGGCCAAAATCGGCCCATGGCCATGACTACTCCAAGCTATTCCTTAAATTCATGTTCTGAACTCTACTTGGGTTGACAAACTGATTTGGCAGCCAATTAATGGTGGAAAATTCGCAGTTAAACCTGTCTTTAAGCTTATCAAGTCTCGTACATGGCAACAACTCGGAGATTTGGAATGAACTCCGGAAAGATAGAGTCCATGAGCAGCTTAAATGATGTTGTGAAGGACATCAGCTAATGTCTTACCTTGTTGAGCTAAACTGGTTCGATCGTTTCATATTTCAAACCTTTCTTGCCCATTGTGTGGTTACTCGGAGCAAAATTCAGTCCATTTGTTTACAACATTCCCCTTAGCCGGGATTTTGTGAAGATGGAGTTCATGGGGTATCATATTGTCTGCTCGGAATTTCAGGGCACCGAAGGAGATGGTGCACTATTTTCTTCATCCAGGACAAATACCATAGAGAATGGGATTGGACTGCAAACTTTTCACACTTTATGCAGCAATTTTTTGTACTAGAACGTGGCGTCATAGGAATTCGACCTTACAAGATCAGATTCTTCCAAATTCTTCCCAGGCGGTTAAGCTAATCATACAAGATTTTTTGGAATTTTCCAACATGCACAGAGAGGGGAATAGAGTCATGATAAGCGACGAAGCTAGTCATCGTAGGGAAAGGATAGAATCCTAGCTTCCCTCGTCAGATCAAGAGCTTAAGTTTAATGAAGATGGTGCTTGAAAGAATACTAAAGGGACGATTGGTATTATTGCACAATCAACTAGAGGCTTAGTTGTACAGGCATGGACAGATGCAAAAGATGGAATTCACTGGTCGAAGTGGAAAGGGAAAATTGTCTAAGAAGTCCCAAACCTGTTATACGGTGGCTAATTCAGTCCTAAAACTTTCAATTAGGTCAATTTAGTCCTAATATTTTGACAATTTGCTAATTTAATTCTTTCAACCAATTTTGATAGGAAAATAGTTGATGTAGATGCCGGTTGGCCTACACGGCACTGCCGGGCTAACATGGATGATTTTTCGAATTTTTTAAAAGATTTTCTGAATTTTTCTTTTTGTTTCCTTTCCTTTTTTTCCTTTTTCCTTTCGCCAGTGGACCGGTCTTGGGCAATGGCCAAAAAGGGCTTGCCTTGACTGGGCGAGGGCTGTTGATTATCGCTTGAGAACGGCCATTGATGAAAAGAAAATAGAAAAGAAAAAGAAAGAAAAAATAGAAAGGGGAAAAAGGAAATAAAAGAAAATTCAGAAAAAAATTTTAAAATATTTCAAAATTCATTCACGGTAACGTCAATCATGCCACATAGGCCAGCTAGTGTCTACACATCAGTGATTTTCGGCCAAAATTGATCAAAAGTACTAAATTGGCAAATCATTAAAATGTTTGTAATTAAATTAGTACAATTAAAAGGTTTAAGATTGAATTAACCACCGTATAATAGGTTTAGGACTTTTTGGATCATTATCCCAAGTGAAAGTTGCAGCCCTTCTCCTTGCTTGCAAATCTACTCAATCCTCCGATAACCACAACGCGGTTTGTGAAAGTAATTGCAAGGTTTTAATTGATGCCATTTAACAAAAGAATATTTGCCATTAGAGTATTCATCCAACCATTAGGGTTTGCGCTAGTGGCCATCTTTCCTATTTGAGAAGGAGGAGATGGGGAGTTCGATTCCCCACCTTCTCGGGGAGTTAGGGATGAGGACGTGTAGTTTCATATGAGGGTTTCGACTTCTATATCTTGTAAGAGACAGGATAAAAATATGAGGGTAAGTTGAGAGTTAGAATAGGATAGACAAAAAAAAAAATATTCATCCTTTCTTCTTAGACACTTGCTCCCTACTTTGCAGCAACCCGAGATTGAGTTTGTTATGGACCCATCACAGACCTCAAAATAGCGCTCCTCGTGAGCTTGCAAAATAGATACTTCACTAGTTAGGAACTATTTCTTCTTTTCTTTTTAATAATCTCCCATCTAGAGCAAAAAATATATTGCTAGTAGAGTCTTCTTTGCTTTATTATCTGCATGTGGGTACAGACTCCTCTTCGTAATATTTTCATTACTTCGTTGGAATTGGAAGGCTTCCTTTAGAAACAAGAACAAACAACAAAATGCCCCGCCAATAGCAGTTGCCGCCTCGTTTCCAAGAAAATCTCTTCTTTTTTAAAAGATCAACGACCGCATTTGTCCGTGGCGGCCAATCCATCGAATTTCCACACGTTTGGTCAAGCGGAAGTCGGCAGATTTTTCCAAAAGAACATAAGAGTACAAAGAGTTGTGAGTCAGATTTCTTGAGCACCAAGTATTTTAATGGTTTTTTTATTCTACTAGTCAGAACTTTTGCTGTAGTAACAGCTAATAAAGCTAAACAAGACAACCAGAAGATCCCACTACATGAGGCAAATCTTGTCTCTTTTCGACCAGTATGATTGTAAAGTACACACTGTATCTGGTTTTGCTTGAATTATGAAAAACCATTCTTTGTCGAGTGGAAAGTAATAAAATATAATTTATTCCATGGTCAATGGCAATGGGATACTGATGTGTAGCTTAAAAATTCACCAGATTAAATTACTGTTGACTTAAAGTTTAGTGATTATCGTTTGAAAATTAAGCCAAATTATTTTGTCATCAAATATAATTTCGGCACGTCCTCACTTGCATGCAATTTAGTTGATGATTCTAGTGCTCTGCTCATGTAAAATCGAAATCATTTTCCGTGATCGTAAATTCATGAAAGTGTTGGTAACATTTAAAAATTTTGAAAGTTTTTTCTTCTAAAATGAATTTTGGCCTGCAGCTTCCCGTCTAAACATATGAAGTTCTTCCACAATCAAGATGATCACAATCATAAACAAACTATATTATTTCAACTGAACAATTGGAGATTCAACTCTCCCAGAGTTGAAAGTTCTTTATGAATTATGACCCTCGACTTCACTTCCAAAACTAGTGAAATTCTTCTATAATGAAAATGAACCCGATGATAAACAAATTAGATAAAAGTTTAAACTTTTGCAATATCACTCGTGAAGAATTTGGAGCTTTAGTTTTATTGCATTTTAAGTACTTTTCAGAACCTTGGAATCTCTGATTGATAAGTTACTATGCTATTATTGTACATTATTTCTGATTCATATAACTAGTACGCTGACATCAACAGCAATTCTTGTTATGTGAACCAATGGCCAAGCGATCCTCATGGAACGATGTGAAAAACATAAACATCTCTTGATGGAGTCAGGAACAATTGATATGATGGATGGATCATCGAGAATTCTGCCTTAAGCGCAGGGTTTCGATGCTCGTTGTAACTTCTTGAGATTTGATTGTGACTTGTGAGAGAAAGCAATTATGCGTGATCTCCTAATCTCGGCATTTATAGTGTACCTTTGACCGGACTCAGGAGGTGGTCCTAGACAAGGGAAGTAGTCTAATGCCCCAGAGAGAGAGAGAGAGAGAGAGAGAGAGAGAGAGAGAGAGAGAGAGAGAGAGAGAGAGAGAGAGGATTACTCTTGCAAATTATTCTTGCAAACCCCAAAGAGGAGAAGTTCAAACTGGTATCGTTGTCTTGATACTTCTTGGAGACTTATTTATGTCAGACTTCAGTTAAAAAGGTCGGAGAAGAACAGCTCCACTTTGAGATGGTCTCTAGTAGGTGTTGCAGGGGACTTATTCATGTCCTACTAATTGAACAAGGATGACACAAGCGGTGGACGGTGCACCAAACTCTTCCTAGATCCTTATGAAGAGATTTCTGAGATCAACCTTGCTGGATACCGATTTCACATTTGTCAAGCCCCGTTCTCTCGAGTATGCTAACATCCCTTCTCGGTCATTATGTTTCAACGGTCCTAGGACACATTGCCAATCCAATCTTTTATCTTTTATTAGACGCAAGCGGAAATGTACAAACTCCTAATCACATAAAAGTAAGGGAAATAGCTAGAAAAACTCATTAACATAAAAACCAGCGAGCCATTTTATAAACATCAGTTAACCTTGAGAAGCTTCACTTTACAAGCTAATCTAGGGCGGCTTTCTCAATGACCAGTCATACATAAAGAGGCAACCATTCAGGTCAACCTAGGCTTTTCTATCTAAAAAGGGATGGTAAGAAAGGCAGGGCATCCTAAGCCCATCACCAAAGCTGGTAGTACTTAGGAAGACACTACGGATCAGACTCCTCGGCATCTGGATCAGTCTCCAGATCAGAGACATCTCCATTAGGAGGGTCGAGGTCCATCGGGTCTCGACCTCCTCGCCAGTACCTCCACTAGATGGTCCATTGAATCTCCTAATAGGACCAAAGAGCTCATCTCCCTCCCTAATATGACCTTATGGGGTATCCACATAGCCAACCCTTCGTCGACCCAGACGATCGTCAAATGACTTTGAAAGGCTCTATCCGATTTGACCGGATGCTTAGTCACTACAGTGCCCATATCCATGGGCACCCCGAACCGTATAGGATGTTGACTCATAATTGGGGGTCTGAAAATAGTTAACCAAACAACAATGAGATAAACTCAGCAACTAAGCTCCCTAAACCTTGTTTAGGAGAATACGTTGCCTTTGGATCGTCCTAAACGTGCAAGTCACAATCAATGACAGATCAATAATAAAGCCCTTGCTTTGCCTAAACTATATACATGAGGTGGTTATCTCACCTTTTTACTACCATCCTAACAAGACGATCGCTCCAACGAGCACATAACAATGTCACAATAACGTGCATATTCAAGAGGCATATTCCAGCATATTTCATTGCATAACCATGCACAACAACAATTTAATAAACTAGACATAATCAATCATTATTCTCAGGCACGTTGCACTCATTGATGCACATTGCACTCGTGATAATTTAGATTATTAAACGACCCTTTGGGCCACTTCACATCTCAAAGGAAGGCCATCTTCTAGTATGACCGGGTATCTTCTTGCTCCGTCAGGCACGGCATCGTCTCACCAACCTCAATGACGACATCCCATAAATGGGTTCGTTCTGAATTCCATTTGAGAACGACTTTGTCTCACCCTACCCTCGCGACGACATCCAATTACCAAATTGGGCACGACCTTTCACGGCCACGGCCAAACTCTAGGTTGGTGCGATCTTCCGATATAACCGAGCACAAATGAAACTTTTAGATGATCATGCATACACAGCAATCACTTAAATCCCATTTCTTATCTTTGGAATTTAGCCAATGTCAAGTGTTTAAAACGTGCAATTCTTTTATGCATAAAGCCACCATGAAAACGCACTCATATATCAACACCAATACGAATTTTTCAACAAAAAATTTTGCAAAATTCATTGGAAAACGAATTTCCAACGAAATTAGCGATGAACAAAAATTTGTTGGTAATTCGTAAATTTTTCCGACGAAAAATTTAAATTTTCTTTGGTAATTTCCAACGAAATTTTTTCGTCACAAAATTCATTCGCAAAAATTTGTTGGAAAATTCGTTGGAAAGTTCGTTGGAAATGTCGTTGCTAATTATTCGTTGCAAAAATAGTTGCAAAATTCGTCGGTAATTTTTCGTGGTAAAATTCATTGCAAAACGAATTTTCGACAAAATTACCGACGAAAAAAAAAATTCATCGTTGATTCGGCATCGGAAATTTTTTGCGACAAAAAATTTTAATTTTTCATTGGTCATTTCCGACGAAATTAAAATTTTCGGCATAGGCTTTTTTTTCATTTTCTTGGCAAAATTCGTGGGAAATTCCCATGAATTTTGCCACGAAATTGAAAAACCCTGTATTTTGCCACAAACAAAAAAAATCGTTGGAAATTTTTTCCGCAAATTTTTGCGACGAAAATCTGAATATTCATTGGTAATTTGCGACGAAAATTAATTCGTCGCTAATTATTCGTTGCAAATTTCGTGGCTATGGAAAATTGATTGGAAAATTTGTGGGAAATTTTCCACGAATTTTCCAACGAATAATAACAAAGCCGAAATTTTGAATTTCGTTGAAAAATTCGTGGGAAATTTCCAACGAATTTGAAAAACCCGGTATTTTTTTGCAAAATTTGCGACGAAAATTTGAATTTTCGTTGGTAATTTATGACGAAAATTAATTCGTGGCTAATTATTCATTGCAAAATTCATTGGGAAATTTATCACAAAATATTACGTTGCAAAATTCGTGGGAAATTTCCCACTAATTTTGCCACGAAATTCAAATTTTCGGCATAGGCTTTTTTTCAATTTCATGGCAAAATTCGTGGGAAATTTCCCACGAATTTTGCCACGAAATTGAAAAATCGGGTATTTTTCCACGAACAAAAAAATTCGTTGGAAATTTTTTGCGATGAAAATTTTAATATTCGTTGGAAAATTTGTCGCAAACTATTCGTTGGAAAATTGGGAAATTTCCCGCGAATTTTCTAACGAAATTTTCGGCTTTTTTTTTTTCAATTCGTTTTCCCAAATTTTCCCACGAAATTAAAAAACCGGTATTTTGCCACGAACAAAAAAATTCGTTGGAAATTTTTTTCTGCAAAATTTTGCGACGAAAATTTGAATTTTCGTGGGTAATTTGCAACAAAAATTAATTTATGGCTAATTATTCGTTGCAAAATTTGTGATTAAATTAGTTGCAAAATTCGTTGAAAAATTTGTTGCAAAATATTCATTGCAAATATCGTGGGAAATCTTGAAATTTGCCACAAAAAATTTCAATTTTTGTTGGTAAATTGCAACTGAAAAAAAAACTTGGTGGCTAAATTCGTGGGAAAATTCATTGCAAAATTTATCGCTAAAAATTTGTGAATTTTGCAACGAATTTAAACAGAATTTAATATTTTATTTTTCGAATTTTAAACCCAATTAAAAGAAAATTTTAATTTCTAGAATTTATATTTAACATTGAGCACTTAATAACGTCAAAATATTATAATAATATGAAAATGAAATACATTCATCAACGTTTTCCACAAAAATGACATAAATATTTTTCTTTATAGTACACATAATGAGAGAATAAATAATCTTCCACAATAAATAATGCCGACAAAAATGAATAAAAAAAAACTATCCTGCTTTTAGCGACAATCCCCATCATATAAATACTAAACAAAACTACTAAAGATACGGTCCATGTGTGATGCTCACTTCTTGCTCCAGTTTTAACGGATGCCAGTTGAAATGTCGTTGTAACCTCTCATTTGCATAACTTATGTAGAAATTGCCACGACAGTCTCTCTCTGTATATGCTTTGTACTTCCGAGGTTCTACCTACACCAAAGTGTTATCTTAGCCATAATTTTCTGGAATAGATAACCAAAAAATAAGAGTAGGCTTCATTAAATCTGCAGATTCACACTGCATCTTCAAAATTCCAATACCAAGTTAATCACCATAAAATTTCGTCATACTCACCGAGGCATATCTTACAGATGCAACTCAAAAATGGGCAAGAAGAGAAGTTACAAATATCAAATTCAAAATCCAATAAAATCCCAAAAACTACAAAATGAATAGTCAAGAAAGTATACTATTAGATCAAAGTGCAGCATAAGTATGGCAACCAAAGGTTTTTCATCATCTGGAGCACTTCATAGATACAAAAGTAGAACATGCATTGCATTGACCATCTCTTCATTGGCCAACTTACCCAAGAAAGATACAACATCCTTCCTCCTGTTATTTCAAACAAGAATACTAAGTATCATGCCAAAACAATGTAGAATAGCTTAGGTTCAATCTGCTACTACAGGTTCTCAATATGTTTAAGTTACTTCCTCAAAACCAAAACCACACTCTCCAACATAATTAGGGGAGACCAAGGTACTAAAGATACATAGATATATTATAAAATGACATCCAGGTATTTCATACCTTGTAATCCCAATCCCTTTACTGTGAACCCATAACTTAGAGAGTCCTGAAGAGGTTATCACCATAATATAACCATACACAAAAAAATGAGTCGACAAAGTCCTCAAAGGGGAAAAGAAGCATCTACAGCCTCACCATCCACATCACCAATAAACATGTATGATAGTTCACACAAAAAAAAAGATATAAAGCATCTTTTTTTAAAAAGCAGCTCAACTTCTCTAATCATCCTAGGTAGTACTTAACATTGTGGCAATCTCTGCATGACACTGTGTCGTATTAGAGTTGATCTATTCAAGCCACACATGGATATTTATTATTCAATATGTTTCAATACACAAATAATTATTTAACTTTCTAGATGTGGGAACTAAGGCCATTTTCTGGGACAGTGAAAATAGTTTCATTACTGGACCGTTTTCTTTATGGATCTCTCAGCAATAAAGACTAACAAAGTGAAGAGATGATGATTGAAGGAACTAGTCATTCTTTTGACAATAAATACATGAATTTAGATGCAAAATACTAAATAATACACTTCACATAAGCAGCCCAAACAAATTGTTTCATATTTGCTCAATTTTATTTCTGCCCAAACCCAATGGCTTCAAGTTGTTGTACCTAATTCAAAATCCGAACTTGGTGAAAGATTGCAGAATGGCTTTTTTTACTAGAATAAGCTAGCACCATTAAATTTCTATTGGCATCTCTTAATTGCTTGATTAACTGGTTGCCTAGCTGAGTTGGGACGTAAGGCACCCAGAATCACAATACTGACCTCAACAGATCCTTTGAGTATGCCGCATATACAATGACAATCTTTAGCAAGTGCAAGCAAAAAGAAAGTACCTCTCATTGTGGTTAAGTCGAGCACCAAAGTAGAAGGCCACAGAGAGCAACCAACAGTCATTATGCACAGCCACCAAAGACAGCCAATTCGCGCAATTCATTCCATCTCTAGAAAAGGAGCTTTAACATTTGGAGTCCATAATCACAACTGAAATACCCATTAAGATATCAAAGCAAAAAATAAAGAATTTCCTTTCGGATCATGAATAAAAAGAACCAACAATAACCTAAAGCACACTTAGCCCCTTCTTATCAACCCACCACAGCCACTTCCCCAATCAAATTGACCACAGTTTCATAGAAAAATCACCTAATAGTAGTTACCCATTTCCTACATACCTCATCTCGCTTCTCCAAAATTGCAGCACAAGCCAAAGTCAAAACCTTTTTCTCTAAAAGGCGCAATCTTGCATTTGTCCTTTAATTTGAAGGAAAAACAACAACGAACAAGAAACCCAAGGTACATGGAGCCTCACATAGATCGCAGAACGAGTAGAATTCATCCACATATGGAACAAATTCACCCCAACACCAATAACGGCATCAAGCTAGAAACAAAGAACTAAAAAGAAACACTGCCGGCGTGCACATTCGAACTCGGACCCAGGAAAAAAAAGAGAAAAAATGCATGCATGTGAAGATCCAAAGAGGGAGGCGACGGCCCAACGATCAAGATCAGTAGGTGAGGGCGCAAAACGAGGGCAAAGTCGTCGGGCGTCAGAGCCCTTAAAGATCTCTTCTACAGTGCGAGGACTAGAGAGGAACCACGTCCGGCGAGAAGCGGCACCGATCTTGTGGAAAGACGAGAGGAGGACAAGCCGAGGTAGCGAGCTCAAGAGGTCACGACCACGTTGGGGCCCCTTGTTGCGGTGCGGAGCTGCTCGACCTCGCCCAGATCTGCACGAGGTTCGAGCGGTGGCCAAACCTCGTCTAGATCTGGGGCGGGAGGGCTTGGGCACGAAACGGGCGTGTGGCGGCGGAGGAGGAGGGACGACAATGAGGTTGAGCAGCCATGGGTAGGGCCGCTCGACCTCGCCAGATCTGCACGAGGTCGAGCGGCGGCTGACCTCGTCCAGATCTGGGGCGGAAGGAGGGCTTGTGGGCGCGGAACAAGCGTATGGCGATGGAGGAGGAGGCAACGACGGCGGTGGCGGTGACGAAGGCCATCATGGCTGGCGGAGGGGAGGACGGAGCGACGGAGAGGTGTTTGGAGGGGGATATGAGGAATAGGAGAGAGAGAGAAAATTGGGGTTAGGGCGGGGAGATTTGCCACGAAAGGGTAGGGAGCAAAATTGGCATCTAAGTCTTCTGTTCGTCGCTAAAATTAGCGACGAAAATAAGAGTTCGTCGCTAAGTCGCTAGAATTAGCGATGAACATAAGAGTTCGTCGCTAATTAGCCACGAAAAAAAAATTCATCGCAAAATTTTCATATTTTTTAAATTGGTAATGTCAAGTTCATGGCTAAATTCGTCTCTAATTAACCATGGATTTTTTTCATCGCTAAATCCGTCGCTAATGATGATAACGAGTTGTTTGATTGGAGTTATTTCGAGCACTTGAATATACTTTCCCTGCTAATTTCGAAAAAAACGAAAACATGTTAAATTAATGAAATCATTTTTTGGGTATGAGATTAACTTTTTTTTCTCTTAATAGGAGATTGCAAAAGAAGTTTGTGTTAGCCTGTCCGCGCTCAACCTGATACATTTGATATGTTTATTTTTTAAAGGAGAAATTATACTTTTCTTCCATATACTATCATGCATTTTTAATGAAGTCTCTATCCTTTTAATTTTAATTTGGTAATAAAATATTTCTAATTTTTTTTTCAAATCCCTTCAGCATCAAATCCATTCGAATTTAGCTGATATGATCATTGAACATTGCTAATGAATGACGTGAATAAAATATGTGAATTTCTACATGTACATGTACCAAATCATTTTGCTAAATGGTGTTGGACTTAAATGAAAATTTGTGTAAATAAAAGAACTTGGTTAGATAAATAAAAATACACAGACAAAAAAAGTACGAAATAAATGGATAAAAGGTATATTATATTCTTTTTGAAAAATACCAAATGCATAGATTACTTTTACTTTTGGAGAGAACTATGCATCTTCGCTTTAGTTATCACTAACCCCTTCGCCAAAATATAAAAAATATCAGTTCCAACCTAAGAAAAATGTATTGTTTTAAAAAAAATGAGTTGACGGAAAATATTTTCCCAAGTCAATGGAAGACTTATGCTTAAATTTGAGAAAATGATTTTTTTCTTCTGAGAAGTTGGAAAACATTTTCAAATATATGATTAAGTGTCAGCACTTGAATCTGAAATTCTATGGTTGGGCACGAAAATCCTAATGTTGGTTCCCAGGTCCCTGCATTCGAGACCAAGTATCCATTGGCCTGGAGCCTAGGTCCCCAGCACCCATGCCCGGGTCTATCGAGGACAGGGTTGAACCCCTGTGCCTATAGGCTCACAAAAGCTGTGCTCGAGTCGCTAATGCTCGGGCTTTAGTCTACAAAGGCCATACGCGGGTCCTCAACACTCGGTCTTGGGTTCGTGATCAATGAAATGTTCGCTTTTATAAAAATATGACTAAAAAATTTGTAGTTTGAATTATTGTTTAAATTTGAAATTTGAAATTTCTTTCTCTTCTTTTTTTTGTTTCTTTTTCCTTCTCTCTCACCCAGTGGACAACCACGAGCACAATTAGCAATAGATCGTGGGCCTCGCCCAAGGCTGGTGAGGTCATCCCTTGCTTGTGGCCGGCTACTGGCCATTAGCCGAGAAAGAAGGGGAAAAAGAAAAAAAATAAAAAAAGAAAAAAATTCAAATTCTTTGGTAATTTTTAGATTTTCCCTACCAGATGGTGAGAAAAAAATTTATTTCATTTGCAAGCTTCAACCAAATACCAAAAAAATATTATCATTTTCATGAAAAATGACTTCTCATAAACATTTTCAAGAAAATATTATATTTTCCACGAAATAAACATAATCTAAAATCATGATCGAACGTGTTGGGGTTTGTTGAGGTGGTTGTTGTGGCTAATTTGCGATGAAATTAGTGACTAGATCTGGGCATAGTCGACGGCGAGGAGGAGATTTGGTTCGGGCTTCTTCTTTGGCGAGGAGGATAGAGAAGAGGATGATTTTGCATTTGTTTGCGGGCATTTTTTTGAAATTCGTGGCAAATTTTCCATCGAATTTTGCAATGAATTTTTTTAAAAAAGCATTTATTCTACTATGTTCTGTTTTCGTGCCAAGTGGCAAATTTGCTATGAATTTTGCCACGAAAATCAAAAAAACGTATTTATTCTATTATGCACTATTTTTGTGGCAAAATTCTTGGCAAATTTGCCACGAATTTTTAAAAAAAGGTTTATTCTACTATGTTCTATTTTTGTGGCATTTATTCTAATATGTTCAAATTTCTTGGCAAAATTCATCGCAAATTTGCCACGAATTTTTAAAAAAGGCATTTATTCTACTATGTTCAATTTTCGTGGCAAAATTTGCCACGAATTTTAAAAAAGGCATTCATTCTAATATGTTCTATTTTTGTGGCAAAATTCGTGGCAAATTTATCATGAATTTCCAAAAAAGGCGTTTATTCTAATATGTTCAATTTTCGTGGCAAAATTCATGGCAAATTTGCCATGAATTTTAACAAAAGGCATTTATTCTAATATGTTCTATTTTCGTTGGAAAATTCGTGGCAAATTTGCCATGAATTTTAACAAAAGGCATTTATTCCAATATGTTATATTTTCGTTGGAAAATTAGTGGCAAATTTGCCACGAATTTTTCAACGAATTTAAAAAAAACGCATTTATTCTAATATGTTCTATTTTCCAACGAATTTCAAAAAACACCTTTATTCTAATAGGTTCTATTTTCGTTGGAAAATTCGTGGCAAATTTGCCACGAATTTTCCAACGAATTTCAAAAAAATGCATTTATTCTAATATATTCTATTTTCCAACGAATTTAAAAAAAAACGCATTTATTCTAATATGTTCTATTTTCGTTGGAAAATTCGTGGCAAATTTGCCATGAATTTTCCAACGAGTTTCAAAAAAACGCATTTATTCTACTAAGTTCTATTTTTGTTGGAAAATTCATGGCAAATTTGCCATAAATTTTCCAACAATTTATTTAAAAAAGCATTTATTCTAATATGTTCTATTTTTGTTTTGGAAAATTAAAATTTTAATTTGCCATGAATTTTCCAACGAGTTTCAAAAAAACGCATTTATTCTACTAAGTTCTATTTTTGTTGGAAAATTCATGGCAAATAAACGCATTTATTCTAATATGTTCTATTTTCGTTGGAAAATTCGTGGCAAATTTTCCACGAATTTTCCAACGAATTTCAAAAAAAGCATTTATTCTAATGTATTCTATTTTCGTTGGAAAATTCATGGTAAATTTGCCACAATTTTCCAACGAATTTAAAAAAAACGTATTTATTCTAATATGTTCTATTTTCATTGAAAAATTCGGCGATTATGACAAGTTTCCAAATTTTCAACGAAAATAGAACATAATTTTGCACAAATTTTCCAACGAATTTAAAAAAAACACATTTATTCTAATATGTTCTATTTTTGTTGGAAAATTTGTGGCAAATTTGCCACGAATTTTCTAACGAATTTCAAAAAAGGCATTTATTCTAATATGTTCTATTTTCGTTGGAAAATTCATGGCAAATTTGCCGCGAATTTTCCAACAAATTTTAAAAAAATGCATTTATTCTAATATGTTCTATTTTCGTTGGAATATTCATGGCAAATTTGCCACGAATTTTCCAACGAATTTAAAAAAACGCATTTATTCTGATATGTTCTATTTTCGTTGGAAAATTTGTGGCAAATTTACCATGAATTTTCCCATGAATTTTAACTAAAGGCATTTATACTATTTTCATTGGAAAATTCGTGGCAAATTTACCACGAATTTTCCAACGAATTTCAGAAAAACACATTTATTCCAATATGTTCTATTTTCATTGGAAAATTCGTGGCAAATTTGCCACAAATTTTCCCACGAATTTCAAAAAAAAGGCATTTATTCCAATATGTTCTATTTTCGTTGGAAAATTCGCGGCAAATTTGCCACGAATTTTCCTACGAATTTTAAAAAAAAGGCATTTATTCCAATATGTTCTATTTTCATTGGAAAATTCGTGGCAAATTTACCACGAATTTTCTCACGAATTTCAAAAAACGCATTTATTCTAATATGTTCTATTTTCGTTGGAAAATTTTAAAAAAATTTTATTCATGAAAAATTTTTTTCGTCAAAATTTTGTCAAAAAATATCGATGAAAAATTTTTTTCCAAAATTTTTGAAATTAGCGACAAAAATTTTTCGTCAAGAACTTTTGTCGAAATTTAACGAAAAATTTTTCTTCGCAAATTTCCAACGAATTTAGTTTTTGTCACAAAAGTCGTTGCTAATTTCAGATGAAAAATTTTTTGTCTCAAAATCCTAGTTTTTTTTGTAGTGAGAGAGAAATTGGGCATGGGGACAGATATCAAGAAAATCATTTTTCGTGTCAGAAATTTGCGACGAATAAATGTTTCGTCGGAAATTTGCGACGAAAAATTTTTTCTTGCAATATTCGTCGGAAATTGGCGACAAATAAATTTTAGTTTTTAAAAGTCGAATTCATCATAAATTTCCGAAAAAATCTTCGTCACCAAAATTCGTTGGAAATTTGCGGCAAAAGTTTCGTCGGAAAATTAAAATCGGAAATGTGTGACGAAAAATTTTTCGTCGGAAATTTGCGACGAAAATTGTTTCGTCACAAAATTCGTCGGAAATTTGCGACGAAAAATTTTTGTCGCAAATTTCCAATGATTTTATTTTTCGTTGGAAAAGTTGTCGCAAATTTCCGACAAAAATTTTCGTCGGAAAATCCCGGTTTTTTTGTAGTGATTGTCTATTCAATTTCTAATTAAACTTAAGCATATCAAAGATTGCCATTTAATCAAGGCATTTTTCAACAAAAAAACTATCCTTTTTCTCATGGCAATTTAAACCTTATAACACATATCATTGATCATTAATCAAGACAAGTTATCATTTAACTCATGATAAGTAGTCTACTCAATGTGATAAGTTATCTATTTATTTCAAGATAAGGTATCGCTATTTTCATGATAAGCTATCACATAAGTCTAGATAAGTTATCAACTACACTAGATAGGCTATCACCTAAAGTATGAGATGAGTTATCAATTACAAAGATAAGCTATCAATGGAATAAGATAAGCTATTAACTAATCTTAAGATAACTTATCCACTAAACCTCCTAATTAGCTCTAAACTAAACCATTAGCAAACATAATGCCCTAATCAAGGTTTAGAGAGTAAACTTACCCTTAAACCAAAGGGAAACAAGGGAAGGACTGGCTTGGCTTGGACGGACGCATGATGACGGCGATGGATGGCTTGGCTCATGGTAGCGCAAGAGGGCGTGCGGTGGTGACCGGTGAGGATGTGTGACCGAACCAACAAGGGGACGCCATCCGCATAACGCCGTTCGAGAGAAGGAGGGTGGCGGTGATGATGAGTGAGAGGAGAGAGAGAAAAAAGCGAAAAGTGAGAAATGAGGAGGAGAGAGAAAGTTGTCTTGCAAGCTACCCCAACGATGGATGGCCAAGATCATCCCTTGCTCAACAAACTTGAATCAATGGCTAGGATTTGTTCTTGCAATTCAAGTTTCACAAATATCCAAGGGTAAGAATAGAATAAAGACAAGATGAGAGGGGTATTTTGGTCATTTTACCCTCCATGTGACCGGCTAACTCTTGAGCGGTAGAAAGACCATTTTTCCCTTCAACAAACTAAATGAATCCAAAAAGGCATGAGGTAAAAAAGTCTTTTCACTCAAATATACTATTCAAGTCCTAAAATGCTTTAGAATGGGCCTAAACTTGGGCCAAGCCCATTTCTCCTCTTTTCTTTGGCTGAACTCCTCCTTGGGCCTCGTCATTAGGCTTAGTTCCTTGCGGGCTTATTGTCTTGGGTTTTTTCTTGCTTAAATTTCTCAAAATTATTCAATTTGGGCCCAAAAGGGCAAAACTATAATTTCCCTCAACTTGGGCCCTTGTGGCTGACTATTGAGTCCATGAGACCCATTGGGCCTTTAAAAATTCGTGGGCCCCCTTTGTGGGCCTCAATTTCCAGCCCGAATTTTCACTTTTCCAATGTTTTGCGGTTTATCGATTAATAGGCGATCCCTTAAATTATCCAATAGTCGTCTCTTAATCCTCTAGAGTCTGATACTCTCAACTAGATTAGAATTAATGGTTAAAATCTCTCAAATATGTCTTTCGCATAATTAGAAAAATGATCGGCTTTTAGGGGTTTTGTGCGTTTAACTTGTAATTGACTCTAAATCAATCCATGTTTAAGCCCTTTTCAATTCATGGATGACCTTCGCTTGTCATGTATTTGAGAGGAGTCAACAGCCCATTTCGAAGTATACGATCATTAGGGTTTGGTCTAGTGTCGTTTAGAACTAATACATGTCCGCACGAGCCATCCATAAACCCGATTTTATACTATTGCCGAATCGAGCTATAACCATTCCTGGATCGACTTGAAATGGCTTATGATTATCCCTCATCGATCCTTATGGCCGAATTGTCAATCCATTATTGAGTTCTTTGGTTGCACACATCGAAATCCCAAATGACCTTTTCCAAAGCTTGGAATATACTTGAATGATTCTTGACTCAATTTAGAGCCTAATTCTACTCATTGCGTATTGAAGAAATAACCATTTATTATATCTAGAATAAGATCGAAATTTGAGGACGTCACAACACAGTTATTTCAGACTTTTGGCAGAAGTTCCACATGTGGCTCTTCCTCATGGGCATGAGATCCAGAGGGATCAGGACGTCTTATTTCATCAATTCGCACTAGGTTTCAACGCCAGGAACTCGAGTTTCTGTAGTCTACCATCCGATTCCAACGACAATATTTCTTCACTGTAGCTTTATGATAACAATCCAGCCGCAGGACTCACGGCACTATGTACTCTGTCGGTGGCTTTCTTTGCCTGCAATAATGCTAGATGTCAAGTACCAACCATAGATCAAATAATACTTTACACGGTAAAAACGTTCAATTTATCGATGCATCATAAATTACCTCTTTCTCCCAGTTGGTACATCCTGTTAGGACCGCAAGTAACAATGCTTGCGCAAAGAGTGCAACTATAATCCCGATCCAGAGGCCCTGCAGCTTGATAGGAAGAACAGGCAATCATATAAATATCGGACTGACTTACAATGAAAGCAAAGGACGAATTGCAGTGGAATGGTAAGGTAACTGCGATTTACCCTTCCACCAATGTGACAGACAAAAGCTAGGAATATGGCGATCGGAATACCCAAAAAATAGTAGGCACCCAAATTGATGAAAGCTCCAATCTTTTGCCATCCACATCCTCTTGCAGTGCCTGAAAAAAATGTAACTTATAGCATCAAAACAGTTGAAGTACAGATCGGTTTTAACTTGAACATATTTGAGATTTGACACAATCTCCATCATCCCTCCCTATTATCAGGATAAGTAGTCAAAGTTAAATTGCAATAATAAGTAAAGTTCGTGCATACCTGAAAGCACGGACTGAATGCCATCGAGAATATGGGAAGTGGCGGTTAGTACCAACATATCTCCCACATAGTTCACGATTTCTTCTTCTGTGCTATATAGGTAGCCCCACACCCTTCGACCAAAGATCATGAGAGTACCTGCAAGCAAACCCTCCGTGGCGACCATCATTAAGGAAACATAAATTGCCAAACGAGCTGCTCGTGGTCTTCCAGCGCCCAATTCATTTGAAACTCTCGTGCTGCCAAACATAAGGCCAAGAAAGTGTGAGGCTGTGGAATAGCTACTTCTTTTGCAAGATCTACTGAAGTAAATAAAACTTAACCACTTAGGATTACCTTATGGAACCACTGAGTCCTAGAGGTATCATGTAAATCAAGTAGCAGGTGTTCAGGCTGAAACAAGCACAAGATAACTAAGTTCACATTATTTAATCACGATAGCAACTCGTATCAAGAGGCTAGCAATTTTGTTTGCTTCTTGTTGATACAAAGTACTGACGCACCTGATTGCGAGGACAGACGTTTCAAGTTTTGGATTGGGAAGAAGTCCTGATAATAAGACCACCATTTCAAATGACCAAATCTCGAAGCTGTTGAGCAATGAACGAAACAGAAACATCATAATTGCTTCTAGCTACAGAATCATGAAGACCCGTGTCGACATTGCACAATGAATAGCATCAGGGCCAATTAATAAGAAAATGCAATCACTTCAAAGTCGTAAAACTCACATCATGAACATAAACTAGAATGAAAAGGTTGATAGCCCTTTAATGATTCTGAAGAAGGATAATGACCATCACTTGTCTCGTACACTGTCCCACAAGTTTTTGATACTTTATGGATCTCTTTTTCTTTCTCTTTTTGTTGCCAATGTGAACTAGGAGCATAAAAGCTTGAGAATTACCAGAGCATGACAGCAGAAGGAATTGCTAATTTCAGAAATCCGGGAATCCTGTGAAAGGCCTCCTTGGAGAAACCGGTCCAAGTTCTTTTACAAGACGGTGAAATTCTGACATATATTGCCAGTAAAAGCACATTTATCCAGTATGAGATAGCATTTGCCAAAGCAGCGCCTTTGTTTCCAAGTCCAGACTTGAACACCAGAAACCAACATATAAAAATATGCAGCAATGTGGTGATTCCTGAACTGACCATCATTGGAACGACATTGTTCTGTGTCTGCAGAAACCTGATGTGGCACTGCAGGAGAGCATACGCGAAAATGCTAGGGATCATGAACCGGGCGTAGGATCCTGCCTCCTCTGATATCTGAGGATCTTGCTTGAAGAAGAGAAGGATTTGGCCAGTGTTGGCCCAAATGATAGCGAGTGGAATGCTAGCTAATAGGAGAACGATCATGGCCCTCTGCTTGTAGATACCAAGCATGTGGTATTGCTTAGCTCCATAAGACTGACCGCAAAATGTATCCAATGCACTTGCCATTCCTATCTATTATGGACCAAGCATCTATAAGATGGTGTTTGGAGCAATTCAAAGATGTCCCAAAATGAAATTAAAGAAGTTTGTCACTATATCCTAGGAACCCAAATGAGGCCTTGCTCGGAGCATCAGGAGGGCATTGCCATAGTTCACTCAACCTATATCCATTGGAAGAATCTGAACAGGAAAATTCTTTCATCTATTTCATTTTTTTTTTTTGTTAAAGACTTTCATCTATTTGATTTTCGGACTACGGTCCCCAACAATCTTTTTTAAGTGAGTTAACAAATGTCCTAATTTGTGACAAACACCAACGTTAAGTTTCCAATCTAGCCATTGTTAGATCTAGCTAGAGAGAGAAAATCACACATTTAGCGCACTGGGGTTATTGAGTGATAACATATCCAGTAGATCAATCTTTGTCAAACTGCAATAATCTGAAAAGGAGCTAACGTTAATAGACAAGCAATCTATTCATGGTACTTGGAGAGCAGGAGCACCACGCAGTCTTAATTGATCCAACAATCGCTAGTCTCTGTTTATTCAACAGGAAGGAGAATTCCTGTAATCATGTCAGTAATAGAAGTGGCACTATACATCTTTCAAGATAAATAACATCCTGGAAGAAAACTTTCATAGAAGTGACACAGTATGATGCTACTTTCCGATTCTTAAATTCTTTTATCTCTTAGTTTATCTCAAGATTAAAACGGGAAGAATTGTTGTGTCTTACCAACATGCTAAAGCCAGTCACAGAAGCGAAGGACGTGGCCAAGGAAGCACTGGAAAGTGCCAGTTCTCCAAGATGACCCACAAACATCACCGAGATCACCTGCAAACAATATATCATCAGGTTCACCGATACCAATGGCCCGGCCAACGACAGTTGCCGCTTCATTTCCGAGAAAATCTCGTCTTTCTTGAATCCATTCCCCGAAGTGGACAACTTCTTCTCCTGGGAAACTGCTAACAGGGGTGACTCCACATGCTGTTTCTGTTCTTCCACATCCATTGATTGCTTCCTCTGTGCTTTGGGCACAGTGAGCGAAGCAGAGGGAAAAAAACAGGGCAATAGCTTTAGAGATCCTAGATATTCTCTCCGCAGAAAATGACCTAGTTGATGCCTTTAAAGACAACAACACACGTTTCTTTCTCTGGCGGCTATGCTTTTCTCAAATGCTTGGTGAAGTAGACTTTGGCAGATTTTTGTCGGGTTGGATTTCTTTTGAGTATTAAATATCTCAATCGTCTCTTTAATGTAAATAAAGTGTACCGAGACAACCAGAAGATCCCACCAAAGTAGACAATTCTGGTGTCCTTTTCACCAATACAATTGAAAAATTAGCATTTCTTTTATTAAATTATGACTCTAATTTGAGCTGATTACAAAACGTGTCTTGCTTGAATAGACATATCTTTTTATTGGAGATAACATTAAAGATTGCTCACGAAAGAAAATCCTCTCTTGGTACATACTGTGGATGTTTTCAGCAAAAAGGCCATATTGGACACTAAAGGACGAAATAGGGACACCTTTAATAAATTTATTTTATGGAAAGAAACAACAAAATGGAAGTTCTGATCACATTATGCGAAGTTTTGCTAATTTGTATTAGAAGGACTTTCTTATCTTTTTTGATTCTGACGAAAAGGGTTTGTTCTGGAGAGGAATAAAAGGGAACGCGTGTTCTTCTATGAAAGTGAGCCGCCGTGTAGAGAAGTCCTCTACTGAGCCACGAGAACAAAAGAAAACCGAACGCACAAACGTTCTCAAGGCTCGGCCGCCGAAGAGATCCAAATTTGTACCGTGAGTTTATTTCGTCCAATTAAATTGTTTATTCGTAAACATTTTGAGTTTGGGCTTAAATTTAAGTGTGGAAAACATTCAAGCGTATGAGCGAATTGTAATTCTGATTTTCCGATTATAGTGGATTATTTGTTGCTAACTTTTCCCATGGATGTGGGTATTGATATTCAGATTGAGCCACATAAATCTCTAGTGTCCTTTGTCATTCATCGTTTATTTTTTTGTTATTTTTACATTGACTTAATTTGCAAGATTCGGTCGTTTCCGCATTATATTTCTACACTTTTAGTGTTGCCCGAACTAGAAAATCAACATCCTTGCAGATCGAATATCAATCACACGGTAATTGTCGATGTTGATGTGTTGCCGGAGTATGTTCCCCGTATTTGGTTGCCCACTGAACTTTGCCTTTGCTTGAAAGTGGTCAATGCATAATTCGAACTTTCCGGTTTCCAGTTACTTCGCTGAGAACAAATGTTGAGCTTTTATTTTCGATCTTCAATCAAGTCACTCTCTTGATTTTCCAATCAATGATCCACACTGACTGTAAACGTTGGTGTTTCAAAACAGAAAAAAAGAAGAAGAAAAAGACAAGTTGACTTGTCGAAAAGGGTGGGCTTAAGAAAAAAGATATATAAGGAGGGCACGATAACAATGAAGGAAGAAGAGAGAGGGAAAAGGGAAAAGAAAGGAAGAAGGAGAAAAAAGACGAAGGGAGTTTCGTGACTTCACGTTTAGGAGATTTCGACAAGGAGGATTAACTCCATTTCGTAGTGCCCGGAAAGGATTTGTACTTTTTGTTCAATTAATTGGAAGAGTTTTCAGAGTTGAGCCCTACATTCGGATCCATGTGAATTTTGAGTTTCTAGTTTCACTCAAGGGGTTGTTAAGTTGTGAAATTATGTGGAAATGATAGCTTAGGTTGTTGTGGAATTGTGCGATTTTGCACAAGTCCATTCTGAATTACAGTTTGGTCATAATAATTTTTTAAAGTTTTGCGCTTGTTTTTGCCTAGTTCCAAATTTCTATTTTTGGCGATGGTTTTCGCCGTCTTTTGAGTCGGCAGAGTTTAGGAACTTTTAGTACTTTCAAATGACAATAAGCCCACTTGAATAAGAGTTCGGTAGAGAGAGATAAGGCATGAGAAAATTTGTCACCCAGGTGGCCTTTCATCACACAAGTGATTTTTTTCAGGTCAGTGGTTATTTGTCGTGATTGGCACTTGTTGAGGTCTTTTGTGGACCCGTAAGGAATGTTTTGACTCCGAAATATGTCGCCTAGCCAAATCTTAGTTAAGATGGTTATTTATTTGAGTTTGCATATTGCTTCTCATTTACTTGATAAGATTTCGAATCCGCTTGAGATAACTTTCGAAGTTTAATTTAAACTTTTCTAGGTGAATGGTGCTTATCCCTCCTTTAAATTTGTAAACTCATATTTTAAAAGTGGTGAGGATTAAGGAGCACATTTGTTGCATAAATACCGATCAGGCATTAGCAACCCTTTATGGTATTTCACATAGTTTGAGTTGATTTTAATAATTTGAAATAGATTGATTTGAATACTTGTGTTTGGTTTGAGGAATGGTTTATAAAATGAATTTTGAAAGGTTATACGAACTGATATTATGAACCTAAATTTTGAAATGTATTGTAGTTTATGAGATGTGTTCTTGATTTGATTTGTGAGTTACTGTAGAATAGGTTTGTGTTTGATGCTCATTGTCAATGTGCTCAAAACCTATTGAGGGTTAGCGGGTATGCATATCATTCTCAAGATATCATTGTGGGCCAAACCACCAACAATGTAGGTAAAGATTTAGCTAAGGAGGAATCTTGGTCCCCTTTGTCCAAGGTGTTAAGTTTGACCATGGTTAGATATTGAACACTAGAGTGATTAATGGAATATACTACTAATGTGTGATTTAGTAAATATTGATAAATGGAATTGAACATTAATATTATTTTGATATTGTTGATTGATATGATACATATAAACCATTATTGAGATTATATAACTTGCTTTTGATATTATGTGTATATTTTATACTTGATTTGGGATATTGAATTATGGTATTTATTTTATATGTGCATAGTGAATGCTTGATCTGCTTAAAAGATATTTGTTCTACTCACCAGGTTGTGGTTGAATGTTTTTTAGGTTCTTCCGCTAGGGACAAGTAGAATGAGGGCGCTATAAGTGGGGAACTTTTAGTAGTGGGATTTTTTGGTATGAGCTGAGCTAGTTGTATATATCTGAGTTGATACTTATTGGGTTAGCTGAGTTCATATATATACGTTTTTTTTGTGCATTGTTGAAACTATGAACAAGTTTATCATACACACAATATATATATATATATATATATATATGCATGGAGGTATATCTTTTGATAACAGGTTGGATGTTACTTTGTATTTAAGGCTACGTCCTTCTATCCGAAGGATGGCCGTATCATTTTCCCTTATACTTGTAGAAGCTGGGGTGTGACATTGAAAATCTAATATTATTGAAAGATGAATTAAGGGCTAGTGACCTCTTATGGGCGTAATTACCATATAGTAAATTAAAAATTAACAAAAATTTTGGACTTGCACCGATTGAGCTTGTTTGAAACATCCCTTAGCTCTTTTTGATGATAAAAAAATTAATCGAGTACTTAATATCTTTGATAAAGTGTGCAACTATATTTTATTAATGTTGATATGAAAAAGAAGCAGAGGTTATATTTATGAAGAATTCGTGGACTACCAGAGCCAGAATAAATGAGGAGGCATATCCAAGCCAAACCATATAAATCTTGCTTGTAATTTCTTTTTCCTAAACTTTTTGTTAATATTGTCAATTCACTTGCAAAACCAATTCATCCCCTGTTGATTGTTTATTTGGACTTAATAGGGCAATTGATTAGAAAATGAATGAAGCGACATGATTGAAAGTGGAAGGAAAACTTAAGTGACCAGATTCAAAGTAATAGTGTGAGTTCCTGGGATTATGAGCTTAATAATTCATCCACCAAATCTTCTAGTGTCGAATGTAAAAGATTATTGCGCTTAAACTTCGCTAAGACGGGATAAACACAATGGTTAATATTTGACTAAGTTAATTGAAATTGTTGAACAAGCTTAAGCTAGTATTGCTAAGGTACTTGTTCTATCTTTGTATCTAATACTAATTAGAACAACTATAGCTTTAAATATTATGTTGTAAAATTAATGCGGAAACTGATATGATCTTATAATTTAAATCAACGCAAAATCATTATAAAAGTAAATGAGGAACGATAAAGATACTGGAGATTTACGTGATTTGGTTTGAATATTGATACCTACTCTACGGGAAAAGCCAGCAGTGTCACGCCTCGAACCCCAACGGGCTTGCGACACCCCTTTGACGGTCCTATCGAACGCGATGTCCCAGGACGTGTTGCCGACCCATACGAAACACGCAAAGACGTAAGCAAGCGGAAGCGAAATATAATCAACCCAGATAGTAAACAATGACAAAGGGATAACACTTGCACGAATCAATAAACGTATAACGTAAGCTTGGTAGTTACCTACAGCATTCACAAATATACAACATCAAAAGAGAGCGGTGGTTGGTTAGCCTACTTTACTATACAAAAGGGGGGGGCATCCAAAGATGAAACTAAGAATCAAATGCCCAAGGTCACTCTCGGTCTCTGAACTGCACGTGATGGCTATCCGTCACTCTAAACCTGAAAGTGTTTAACAATAGGGGATATGATAAATCTCAGTAAGTAGATAACTTAAACCTCACATAGGCCAATGCGTACCCAGACGAGTCTCCACATACAATCTGATAACCGACGAACTAAAATTCACAATGACATACTTACCTCGCCTCAAATCACAAGCTAACTTTGCATATTAGTCACATCATTATAATGTAATAACAGCCCAAGAACGTATCACAATTACCCGAGCGCCACACACGCGTTCATTCATCCAATTCAACCAAATACATTATACATGCATATCCATCCAACTTTCTCATGACCCGGGTCAACACCTCTCAGGTCATTTCTTGCCACTCGTGTCAATGTGCTCCAGGTTGGCAGCCCTCCCATTAATCCAGACTTTGTTCCGCGTCAACACGCCTTAGGACTTTTCTCACGACCTAGGTCAACACCCCACAGGTCCTTTCTCACATTCTCACGACTCGCGTAAACACACCTCAAGTCAGCCCTCCAATCAATCGGGGCTATGTCCCGCGTCAACGTGCCTCGGGAACTTTCTCATGACTTGGGTCAACACCCCACAGATCCTTTCTCACAACCCGGGTTAACACCTTACAGGTTGGCAGCCATCTGATCGATCTGGGCTTGGTCAAGCAAATAAACACGTCACTTAATTCAATCAATTCCCATGTCATTCACATAATCAAACCACACCATAATATACTCAATCGTCACTCATTCCAATCAATCCATACGAGTATCAAATTCGTTCCTTAAGGCATTACAAGTTCGCCACGTCGCACAACTATCATTCTAACACATTTCAAGTGCCCAATTCCAAGTCATGAACTCACCGCAATAGCTCACAATTCCAGTATTCCAGCCGGATACAAACAACCCACAAACCAACAAGATTCGTCCCTCTGGCTGAATAGGGAGCATCGGGAATTATTTCACTCACAAGTGTTCATATGCGCGACAATTCAGTCACACAATTTTTTCAACCTAGAAATGATGACAATCATTTCATCACATTCTACTCACATTCCAAGCCATAAACTAACCAACATTAGTCCATCGAAATTGCAGTCGAACCAACCATGCACAATGACCATTTAACCCCTAAAATCACCATAATTTAGTCTATGAGCTAGCCACATTTAATCATCAATTCAGCCCCCAACTCAGCCCCTAAACAACCACTAAACCAACACCAAATGACCCTTAAACAGGTCCAACTAATACCCATTATACTAGGCGTATGTTTACGCAGGCCGAAGGTTTGGGGAGAGTCACTGAGGGAAGTGATGAGACTTAGGGGTACGGATAAGCGAGTCAGTGGCAAGTAAAAAGTCAAACACTTGAGTGCAATCCAACGGCCACTAAATGATCTTGTGTTTTGTAAAATTGTCCGGATTGATAGCCTAGGTTAGGTTTAGAAGTGTATTTTACAAGAGAAGCTTGATCCAATAGCCACAAAAATCCCAAATTCAAATTAGGATTTGGCCAAAAGCTACTAAATAAAACACACTATGAGAGAGGTTTACTAGTCTAAATCCGCATCCGGTCCAAATTTCACTTTTCATCAATTCTGGGCAATATCGATGATCTCACAATAATATCGACAATCGAGAAGGTTAGAATTAAATTCGCTAAATCGTAGACGGGTTCCACTTGGACGGTTAATGGGCCATGGCTCGGCAAGCGTCTAAATGGCCAGGCCCTGAGGTTTAGGAGAGAGAGGGCGAGGTGATCAAACGCGATGATGCAGGGCTCCAGCGGCCACTAAATCCGAGAAATCCACACCAAAGTTCGGGCTATAAATAATGGCCAAATTCGATCGAGTACGATTTTAGCGAAATTTCTAATTTAAAATAAACCCGAGAGTGATCAGTTCTGAGAAAGATTTAACTATAAGCGTACCGACGAAATACATGTTTTATAAATCCAAAAAATAGATCGAAATTTAGAATGTCACAAGCAGCATATAATCGACTAATAATCGGAAAATCATAATTGCAATCATTCATACTTTCGAGCGTTTCTCACATTTAGATTAAGCTTAAACTCATTATGATTGTTTTACTGCGCAAAGATTTATTTTCTTTATTACCAAACAAGATTAACATAAACTAAAACTCTCAAACTCCTCTTTCGTACAAGTTGTTTTTCCGTGCTGTGTTGTTGATGTTTTGTCCTGGTTCAGACAAGATTCAGTGCACAAAGATTTATTTTCTTTATTACCAAAGATTACAAAAAAAAAAAAAAAATCTCCTATTTTGTGCAAGTTGTCTTTCCGTGCCATGTCGTTTGATGTTTTGTCCTGGTTCAGACAAGATTCAGTGCACAGAGATTTATTTTCTTTATTACCAAACAAGATTAACATAAACTCAAATTCTCAATCTCCTATTCTGTACAAGTTGTTTTTCCGTGCTGTGTCGTTTGATGTTTTGTCCCGACATGGACCTCGTCAAAGTCGACTTTGGATTGGGAAATATTACTTGGTAGTAGCATGCCCATGCTATGCATGGGCTTTCCGTTCATATCTATTCTATTTTGAAAAAAAAATTAATAATGGATATTAATGATCGATGGTTGAATTTCTTAACAATTTAATGTACTTTTCCTATCTTTTTTTACATGGGTTTAAGTTTTACACAAATTGGGTTGCCTTTAGCTTTAGTTAATGCATGTTCTTGTTCTTGAAACAAGAAAAAACAACAAAAGACCCCGCCAATGGCAGTTGCCGCCTCGTTTCCAAGAAAATCTCTTCGTTTTTTAAAAAAAGATCAACGACCGCATTTGTCCGTGGCGGCCAATCCATCGAATTTCCACATGTTTGGTCAAGCGGAAGTCGGCAGATTTTTCCAAAAGAACATAAGAGTACAAAGAGTTGTGAGTCAGATTTCTTGAGCACCAAGTATTTTAATGGTTTTTTATTCTACTAGTAAGAACTTTTGCTGTAGTAACAGCTAATAAAGCGAAACAAGACAACCAGAAGATCCCACCACATGAGGCAAATCTTGTCTCTTTTCGACTAGCATGATTGTAAAGTACACACTGTATCTGGTTTTGCTTGAATTATGAAAAACCATTCTTTGTCGAGTGGAAAGTAATAAAATATAATTTATTCCATGGTCAATGGCAATGGGATAGTGATGTGTAGCTTAAAAATTCACCAGATTAAATTAATGTTGACTTAAAGTTTAGTGACTTATAGTTTGAAAATGAAGCCAAATTATTTTGTCATCAAATATAATTTCGGCACATCCTCACTTGCATGCAATTTAGTTGATGATTTTGTTAACTTTGCACGTGTAAAATCGAAATCATTTTTCATGCTCGTAAATTTATGAAAACGTTGGTAACATTTAAAAATTTTCAAAGTTTTTTCTTCTAAAATGAATTTTGGCCTGCAGCTTCACGTCTAACATATGAAGTTCTTCCATAATCAAGATGATCACAATCATAAACAAACTATATTATTTCAACTGAACAATTGGAGATTCAACTCTCTCAGAGTTGAAAGTTCTTTATGAATTATGACCCTCAACTTCACTTCCAAAACTAGTGAAATTCTTCTATAATGAAAATGAACCCGATGATAAACAAATTAGCTAAAAGTTTAAACTTTTGCAATATCACTCATGTGAAGAATTTGGAGCTTTAGTTTTCTTGCATTTTAAAGTACTTTTCAGAACCTTGGAATCTCTGATTGATAAGTAACTACGCTATTATTGTACATTATTTCTGATTCATATAACAAGTACGCTGACATCAATAGCAATTCTTGTTATGTGAACCAATGGCCAAGCGATCCTCATGGAACGATGTGAAAAACATAACATCTCTTGATGGAATCAGTAACAATTGATATGATGGATGGATCATTGAGAATTCTGCCTTAAGCGCAGGGTTTCGATGCTTGTTGTAACTTCTCGAGATTCGATTGGGACTTGTGAGAGAAAGCAATTATGCGTGATCTCCTAATCTTGGCATTTATAGTGTACCTTTGACCGGACTCAGGAGGTGGTCCTAGACAAGGGAAGTAGTCTAATGCCCCAGAGAGAGAGAGAGAGAGAGAGAGAGAGAGAGAGAGAGAGAGAGAGAGAGAGAGAGAGAGAGAGAGAGAGGATTATTCTTGCAAACCCCAAAGAGGAGAAGTTCAAACTGGTATTGTTGCCTTGATACTTCCTGGAGACTTATTTATGTCAGACTTCAGTTAAAAAGGTCGGAGAAGAACAGCTCCACTTTGAGATGGTCTCTAGTAGCTGTTGCAGGGGACTTATTCATGTCCTACTAATTGAACAAGGATGACACAAGCTGTGGACGGTGCACCAAACTCTTCCTAGATCCTTATAAAGAGATTTCTGAGATCAACCTTGCTGGATACTGATTTCACATTTGTCAAGCCCCATTCTCTTGAGTACACTAACATCCCTTCTCGATCATTATGTTTCGACGTCCCAAGATGCATTGCCGATTCATTCTTCTATCTTTTATTAGACGAAAGCGGAAACGTACAAAATCCTAATCATATAACAGTAAGGGAAATACTTAGGAAAACTCATTAACATAAAAAGCAGCGAGCCATTTTATAAACATCAGTTAACGTTGAGAAACTACACTTTACAAGCTCATCTAGGGCGACTTTCTCAACAACTGGTCATACAAAAAGAGTCAACCAGTCAAGTCAACCTAGGCTTCTCTATCTAAAAAGGGATGGTAAAAAAGGTAGTAGTACTTCTCTATCTTAAGCCCATCACCAAAGCTGGTAGTACTTAGGAGGACACTACGGATCGAACTCCTCAGCATCTGGATCAGTCTCTGGATCAGAGACATCTCCATTAGGAGGGTTAAGGTCCATTGGGTCTTGATCTCCTCGCCAGTACCTCCACCAGGTGGTCTGTCAAATCCCCTAATAGGACCAAATAGCTCATTTCCCTCCCTAATATGACCTTATGCGGTATCCACATAGCCAACCTTCGTCGACCCAAACGATTGTCAAATGACTCTGAAAGGCTCTATCCGGTTCGACCATATGCTTAGTCATTACTGTGCCCATATCCATGGGCACCTCGAACCGTATAGGACACTGACTCATAATTGGGGGTCTAAAAACAATTAAACAAACAACAATGAGATAAACTTAGCAACTAAGCTCCCTAAATCTTGTTTAGGAGAGTACAGCTACGTTTGGAAACACTTTTAGAGAAAGTCTTTAGGGAAATGTAAGGAACTTTAAGTTGAAAGAGTTTTTCAAAATGCAAATTGTGTTTGGTAAGTTGTAACTTAAAAGTCCTTTGCAAAGCAACTTTGGATAAAATACCGTTTGAAAAAATTATACTTGCAAAACTCTTTTTTAATTTTTTATTAAAGAAAAGTTAAAACCCTTTGCCGTAGCCGGCTAGGGCAAGCGACCCATGATGACCGAATCTGGCACGAGCGGTTGGCTGCCCTGGTCGAACGAGCTTGGGCAACCTCGGCGACCACCGGAGAGGGCCGCTTGGGCTCAAGCGACCCCCGACAAAAGTCGGCGAAACCGGGCGGGCCACCGGCAACCTAGGATCTACCACCGGGTCACCGGGTTGGGTTGCGTAGCCCCTCACGGCAGTCGTATGACCCCTTACGGTGGTCATGCGAGCCCAGGCGACGGTCTCTGGGTTGTGCGACCACACTGGCCCCCCTCTGGCGGTCGCTGTCCCCTTACAGCCATGCCGTCCGAGGTGCAAGCAAAGAAGATGATGAACAGCAGCAGACAAGTAGAAGACGAGGCTAAATCCGTAAAATAAAAAATTAGATAAGGGTAGTTTTGGAAGAAAACTTTTGTCGCTTACCGGCATTGTAGCATGCCGAAAATGCTGAAATGCCTAGGGCACCTTGAGGTGCCCTGGGCATTTGGCCTTTTGAAGGCCGACTTTGGCTCAATGGGTCTTCAAAAAAAAAAATTACCAAATGCCAAAATTTAGCCCAAGGGACTTTGGATGCCCAAAGTCCCTTGGCAAAGTGGTTCCCAAACGGAGCCTACGTTGCCTCTGGATTGCCTAAATGTGCAAGTCACTATCGATGATAGATCAATAGTAAAGCCCCTGCTTTGCCTAAGCTATATACATGAGGTGGTTATCTTACCCTTTTACTACCATCCTAACATGGCAATCGCCCCAACGAGCACATAACATGGTCACAATAATGCGCATATTCAAGAGGCATATTCGAGCATATTCCATTGCATAACCATGCACAACAACAATTTAATAAACTAGACATAATCAATCATTGTTCTTAGGCACATCGCACTCATCGATGTACATTGCACTCGTGATAATCCAGATTATTAAACGACCCTTTAGGCCACGGCACATCTCAAGGAAGGCAATCTTCCGGCATGACCGGTTATCATCCCACTTTGTTGGGCACAACATCGTCTCACCAACCTCAATGACAACATCCCATAAATGGGTTCGTTCCGAATTCCATTCATGAACGACTTTGTCTCACTCTACCCTCGTGACGGCATCCAATTACCAAATTGGGCACGACCTCTCACGACCACGGCCAAACTCTAGGTTGGCGCGATCTTCTGATATAATCGAGCACAAATGAAACTTTTTGATGATCATGCACACACAGCAATCACTCAAGTCCCATTTCTTATTCTTGGAATTTAGCCAATATCAAGTGTTTATGACGTGTAATTCTTTTACGCATAAAGCTACCATGAAAACGCACTCATATATCAACACCAATAGCATTGTCTATTCAATTTCCAATTAAACTTAAGCATATCAAAGATTGCCATTTAATCAAGGCATTTTTCAACAAAAACTCATCCTTTTTCTCATGGCAATTTAAACCTTATAACACATATCATTGATCATTAATCAAGAAAAGTTATCATTTAACTCATGATAAGTAGTCTACTCAGTGTGATAAGTTATCTATTTATTTCAAGATAAGGTATTACTATTTTCTTGATAAGCTATCACATAAGTCTGGATAAGTTATCAACTACACTAGATAGGCTATCACCTAAAGTATGAGATGAGTTATCAATTACAAAGATAAGATGTCAATGGAATAAGATATGCTATCAACTAATCTTAAGATAACTTATCCACTAAACCTCCTAATTAGCTCTAAATTAAATCATTAGCAAACCTAATGCCCTAATCAAGGTTTAGAGAGTAAACTTACCCTTAAACCAAAGGGAAACAAGGGAAGGGGTGGCTTGGCTTGGGCGGACGCATGATGACGGTGATGGACAGCTTTGCTCATAGCAGCGCAAGAGGGTGGCGGTGAGGACGTGCCGTGGTGACCGGTGAGGATGAGTGACCGAAACAACAAGGGGACAGAGAAGGAGGGTGGCCCGGTGATGATGAGTGGGAGGGAGAAAGAGAGGAAAACGAAAAGTGAGAAATGAGGAGGAGAGAGAAAGTTGTCTTGCAAGCTACCCCAACGATGGATGGTCAAGATCATCCCTTGCTCAACAAACTTGAATCAATGGCTAGGATTTGTTCTTGCAATTCAAGTTTCATAAATATCCAAGGGTAAGAATGGAATAAAGATAAGATGAGAGGGGTATTTTGGTCATTTTACCCTCCATGTGGCCGGCCAACTCTTGAGCGGTAGAAAGACCATTTTTCCTTTCAACAAACTAAAGGAATCCAAAAAGGCACGAGGTAAAAAGGTCTTTTCACTCAATACACTATTCAAGTCCTAAAAGGCTTTAGAATGGGCCTAAACTTGGGCCAAGCCCGTTTCTCCTCTTTTCTTTGGCTGAACTCCTCCTTAGACCCCATCATTGGGCTTAGTTCCTTCTTATTGTCTTGGGTTTTTTCTTGCTTAAATTTCCCAAAATTAATCAATTTGGGCCCAAAAGGGCCCATCATATTGAGTCCATGAGGTCCATTGGGCGTTTAAAAATTCGTGGGTCCCCTTATGGGCCTCAATTTCCAGCCCAAATTTTCACTTTTCCAATGTTTTGCGGTTTATCGATTAATAGGCGATTCCCTGAAATTATCCAATAGTCGTCTCTTAATCCTCTAGAGTCTGATATCCTCAACTAGATTAGAATTCGTGGTTAAAATCTCTCAAACACGTCTTTCGCATAATTAGAACAATAGGCGGCTTTTAGGGGTTTCGTGTGTTAACCTATATTTGACTCTAAATCAATCCATGTTTAAGCCCTTTTCAATTCATGGATGACCTTCGCTTGTCATGAAATTTGAGAGGAGTCAACAGCCCATTTCATGATTATCCATTAGGGTTTGGTCTAGTCCCAGCTTATCGCCGGAACCACTTGCAAACCATTTTATACTATTGAGTTCTTTGGTTATGATTATCCCTCATCGATCCTTATGGCCGAATTGTCAATCCATGATTGAGTTCTTTGGTTGCATGAATCGAAATCCTAAATTGCATTTTCCAAAGCTTGGAATATTGAGCCTAATTTTACTCATTGCGCATTGACAAAAGAACCATTTATTATAACCAGAATAAGATCAAAATTTGAGGATGTCACAACATTTATTTCAGACTTTTGGCAGAAGTTCCACATGTGGCTCTTCCTCATGGGTGGTAGCATGAGATCCAGAGGGATCAGGACGTCTTATTTCATCAATTCGCACTAGGTTTCAACGCCAGGAACTGGAGTTTCTGTAGTCTACCATCCGATTCCAACGGCAATATTTCTTCACTGTAGCTTTATGATAACAATCCAGCCGCAGGACTCACGGCACTATGTACTCTGTCGGTGGCTTTCTTTGCCTACAATAATACTAGATGTCAAGTACCAACCATAGATCAAATAATACTTTACACGGTAAAAATGTTCGATTTATCGATGCATCGTAAATTACCTCTTTCTCCCAGTTGGTACATCCTGTTAGGACCGCAAGTAACAATGCTTGCGCAAAGAGTGCAACTATAATCCCGATCCAGAGGCCCTGCAGCTCGATAGGAAGAACAGGCAGTCATATAAATATCGGATTGACTTACAATTAAAGCAAAGGATGAGTAGGGTAACTGCGATTTACCCTTCCATCAATGTGACAGACAAAAGCTAGGAATATGGCGATCGGAATACCCAACAAATAGTAGGCACCCAAATTGATGAAAGCTCCAATCTTTTGCCAGCCACATCCTCTTGCAGTGCCTGAAAAAAATGTAACTTATAGCATCAAAACAGTCGAAGTACAGATCGGTTTTAACTTGAACATATTTGAGATTTGACACAATCTCCATCTTCGCTCCCTATTATCAGGATAAGTAGTCAAAGTTAAATTGCAATAATAAGTAAAGTTCGTGCATACCTGAAAGCACGGACTGAATGCCATCAAGAATATGGGAAGTGGCGGTTAGTACCAACATATCTCCCACATAGTTCACGATTTCTTCTTCTGTGCTATATAGGTAGCCCCACACCCTTCGACCAAAGATCATGAGAGTACCTGCAAGCAAACCCTCCGTGGCGACCATCATTAAGGAAACATGAATTGCCAAACGAGCTGCTCGTGGTCTTCCAGCGCCCAATTCATTTGAAACTCTCGTGCTGCCAAACATAAGGCCAAGAAATGTGAGGCTGTGGAATAGCTGCTTCTTTTGCAAGATCTACTGAAGTAAATAAAACTCAACCAGTTAGGATTACCTTATCGAACCACTGAGTCCTAGAGGTATCATGTAAATCAAGGAGCAGGTGTTCAGGCTGAAACAAGCACAAGATAACTAAGTTACATTATTTAAACATGATAGCAACTCGTGCCAAGAGGTTAGCAATTTTGTTTGCTTCTTGTTGATACAAAGTACTGATGCACCTGATTGCGAGGATCGACGTTTCAAGTTTTGGATTGGGAAGAAGTCCTGATAATAAGACCATCATTTCAAATGACCAAATCTCGAAGCTGTTGAGCAATGAACGAAACAGAAACATCATAATTGCTTCTAGCTACAGAATCATGAAGACCCTTGTCGACATTGCACAATGAATAGCATCAGGGCCAATTAATAAGAAAATGCAATCACTTCAAAGTCGTAAAAATCACATCGTGAACATAAACTAGAATGAAAAGGTTGATAGCCCTTTAATGATTCTGAAGAAGGATAATGACCATCACTTGTCTCGTACACTGTCCCACAAGTTTTTGATCCTTTATGGATCTCTTTTTCTTTCTCTTTTTGTTGCCAATGTGAACTAGGAGCATAAAAGCTTGAGAATTACCAGATCATGACAGCAGAAGGAATTGCTAATTTCAGAAATCCGGGAATCCCGTGAAAGGCCTCCTTGGAGAAACCGGTCCAAGTTCTTTTACAAGACGGTGAAATTCTGACATATATTGCCAGTAAAAGCATATTTATCCAGTATGAGATGGCATTTGCCAAAGCAGCGCCTTTGTTTCCAAGTCCAGACTTGAACACCAGAAACCAACATATAAAAATATGCAGCAATGTGGTGATTCCTGAACTGACCACCATTGGAACGACATTGTTCTGTGTCTGCAGAAACCTGATGTGGCACTGCAGGAGAGCATACGCGAAAATGCTAGGGATCATGAACTGAGCATAGGATCCTGCCTCCTCTGATATCTGAGGATCTTGCCTGAAGAAGAGAAGGATTTGGCCAGTGTTGGCCCAAATGATAGCGAGTGGAATGCTAGCTAATAGGAGAACGATCATGGCCCTCTGCTTGTAGATACCAAGCATGTGGTATTGCTTAGCTCCATAAGACTGACCGCAAAATGTATCCAATGCACTTGCCATTCCCATCTGTTATGGACCAGGCATCTATAAGATGGTGTTTGGAGCAATTCATAGATGTCTCAAAATGAAATTAAAGAAGTTTGTCACTATATCCTAGGAACCCAAATGAGGCCTTGCTCGGAGCATCAGGACGGCATTGCCATAGTTCACTCAACCTATATCCATTGGAAGAATCTGAACAGGAAAATTCTTTCATCTATTTGATTTTCGCACTAGGGTCCCCAACAATCATTTTTAAAGTGCAGTTAACAAAATGTCCTAATTTGTGACAAACACCAACATTAAGTTTCCAATCTCGCCATTGTTAGATCTAGCTAGGGAGAGAAAATCACACATTTAGCGCACTGGGGTTATTGAGAGATAACATATCCAGTAGATCAATCTTTGTCAAACTGCAATAATCTGAAAAGGAGCTAACGTTAATAGACAAGCAATCTATTCATGGTACTTGGAGAGCAGGAGCAACACGCAGTCTTAATTGATCCAACAATCGCTAGTCTCTGTTTATTTAACAGGAAGGAGAATTCCTATAATCATGTCAGTAGTAGAAGTGGCACTATACGTCTTTCAAGATAAATAACATCCTGGAAGAAAACTTTCATAGAAGTGACATAATATGATGCTACTTTCCGATTCTTAAATTCTTTTATCTCTTGGTTTATCTCAAGATTAAAACGGGAAGAATTGTTGTGTCTTACCAACATGCTAAAGCCAGTCACAGAAGCGAAGGACGTGGCCAAGGAAGCACTGGAAAGTGCCAGTTCTCCAAGATGACCCACAAACATCACCGAGATCACCTGCAAACAATATATCATCAGGTTCACCGATACCAATGGCCCGGCCAACGACAGTTGCCGCTTCATTTCCGAGAAAATCTCGTCTTTCTTGAATCCATTCCCCGAAGTGGACAACTTCTTCTCCTGGGAAACTGCTAACAGGGGTGACTCCACATGCTGTTTCTGTTCTTCCACATCCATTGATTGCTTCCTCTGTGCTTTCGGCAGAGTGAGCGAAGCAGAGGGAAAAAACAGGGCAATAGCTTTAGAGATCCTAGATATTCTCTCCGCAGAAAATGACCTAGTTGATGCCTTTAAAGACAACAACACACGTTTCTTTCTCTGACGGCTATGTTTTTCTCACATGCTTGGTGAAGTAGACTTTGGCAGATTTTTGTCGGGTTGGATTTCTTTTGAGTATTAAATATCTCAATCGTCTCTTTAATGCAAATAAAGTGTACCGAGACAACCAGAAGATCCCACCAAAGTAGACAATTCTGGTGTCCTTTTCACCAATACAATTGAAAAATTAGCATTTCTTTTTTTAAATTATGACTCTAATTTGAGCTGTTTACAAAACGTGTCTTGCTTGGATAAACATATCTTTTTTATTAGAGATAACATTGAAGATTGCTCACGAAAGGAAATCCTCTCCTAGTGCGTATTGTGGATGTCTTCAGCAAAAAGGGCATATTGGACACTAAAGGACGAAATATGGACACCTTTACTAAATTTATTTTATGGAAAGAAACAACAAAGGGAAGTTCTGGTCACGTTATGCGAAGTTTTGCTGATTTGTATTAGAAGGACTTTCTTATCTTTTTGATTCTGACGAAAAGGGTTTGTTCTGGAGAGGAATAAAAGGGAACACGTGTTCTTCAATGAAAGTGAGCTGCCTTATAGAGAAGTCCTCTATTGAGACGCAAGAACAAAAGAAAACCGAACGTACAAACGTTCTCAAGGCTCGGCCGCGAGAAGAGATCCAAATTTGTGCGGTGAGTTTATTTCGTCCAATTAAATTGTTTATTCGTAAACATTTTGGATTTGGGCTTAAATTTAAGTGTGGAAAACATTCAAGCGTATGAGCGAATTGTAACTCCGGTTCTCTAATTATAGTGGATTATTTGTTACTAACTTTTCCTTTGGATGTGGATATCGATATTCAAACGGAGCCACATAAATATCTGGCATCCTTTGTCATTCATCATTTATTTCTCTTGTATTTTCGCATTGACTTAATTTGTAAAATCCTGTCGTTTCCGCATTATATTTCAACACTTTTTGTGTTGCCTGAACTAGAAAATCAACATCCTTGTAGATCGAATATCAATCACACGGTAATTGTCAATGTTGATGTGTTGCCGGAGTATGATCCCCGTATTTGGTTGCCCACTGAACTTTGGCTTTGCTTGAAAGTGGTCGATGCATCATTCGAACTTTCCGATTTCCAGTTACTTCGCTGAGAACAAATATTGAGCTTTTATTTTCCATCTTCAATCAAGTCACTCTCTTGATTTTCCAATCAATGATCCACACTGACTGTAAACATTGGTGTTTTAAAACAGAAAAAAGAAGAAGGAAAAAGACAAGTTGACTTGTCGAAAAGGGTGGGCTTAAGAAAAAAGATATATAAGGAGGGGACGAGTACAAAGAAGAAAGAAGAAAGAGGGAAAAGGGAAAAGAAAGGAAGAAGGAGAAAAAAGAAGAAGGGAGTTTCGAGCCTTCACGTTTAGGAGATTTCGACAAGGAGGATTAACTCCATTTCGTAGTGCCCGGAAAGGATTTGTACTTTTTTGTTCATTTAATTGGAAGAGTTTTCAGAGTTGAGCCCTACATTCGGATCCATGTAAATACCGAATTTCTAGGTTCACTCAAGGGGTTGTTAAGTTGTGACATTATGTGGAAATGATAGCTTCGGTTGTTGTGGAATTGTGCGATTTTACATTAGTCCATTCTGAATTACAATTTGGTCGTAATAATTTTTTAAAGTTTTGCGCTCATTTTTGCCTAGTTCCAAATTTCTATTTTTGGCGATGGTTTTTGCTGTCTTTTGAGTCGGCTGACCACTTGAATAAGAGTTCGGTAGAGAGAGATAAGGCACGAGAAAATTTGTCACCTAGGTGGCCTTTCGTCACACGAGTAGTTTCTTTCAGGTCAGTGGTTATTTGTTGTAATTGGCACTTCTTGAGGTCTTTTGTTGACTTGGAAGGAATGTTTTGACTCCGAAATATGTCGCCTAGCCAAATCTTAGTTAAGATGGTTATTCATTCGAGTTTGAATATTGCTTCTCATTTACTCGACAAGATTTCAAATCCGCTTGAGATAACTTTCAATGTTTAATTTAAACTTTTCTAGGTGAATGGTGCTTATCCCTCCTTTAAATTTGTAAACTCATATTTTAAAAGTGGTGAGGATTAAGGAGCACATTCATTGCATAAATACCGATCGGGCGTTAGCAACCCTTTATGGTGTTTCACATAGTTTGAGTTGATTTTGATCATTTGAAATAGATTGATTTGAATACTTGTGTTTGGTTTGAGGAATGGTTTATAAAATGAATTTTGAAAGGTTATACAAACTAATATGATGAACCTAAATTTTGAAATGTATTCTAGTTTATGAGATGTATTCTCAATTTGATTTGTGAGTTACTGTGGGATAGGTTAATTGTTGAAAGATGAATTAAGGGCTAGTGACCACTTATGGGAGTAATTACAATATAGTAAATTAAGAATGAACAAAAATTTTGTACTTGCATCGATTGAGCTTGTTTGAAACATCCCTTAGCTCTTTTTGATGATAACAAAACTTAATTGAGTACTTAATATCTTTGATAAAGTGTGCAACTATATTTTATTAATGTTGATATGAAAAAGAAGCAGAGGTTATATTTATGAAGAATTCATGGACTACCAGAGCCAGAATAAATGAGGAGGCATATCCAAGCCGAACCATATAAATCTTGCTTGTACTTTCTCTTTCCTAAACTTTTTGTTAATATTGTTAACTCACTTGCAAAACCAATTCATCGCCTATTGATTGTTTAATTGGACTTAATAGGGCAATTGATTAGAAAATGAATGAAGCGACGTGATTGAAAGTGGAAGGAAAACTTAAGTGACCAGATTCAAAGTAATAGTGTGAGTTTCTGGGATTGTGAACTTAATAATTCATCCACCAAATCTTCTAGTGTCGAATGTAAAAGATTATTGCGCTTAAACTTCGCTAAGACGGGATAAACACAGTGGTTAATATTTGACTAAGTTAATTGAAATTGTTGAACAAGCTTAAGCTAGTATTGCTAAGGTACTTATTCTATCTTTGTATCTAATACTAATTAGAACAACTATAGCTTTAAATATTTTGTTGTAAAATTAATGCGGAAACTGATATGATCTTATAATTTAAATCAACGCAAAATCATTATAAAAGTAAATGAGGAACAATAGAGATACTCGATATTTAAGTGGTTTGGTCTGAATATTAATACCTACTCTACGGGAAAAGCCAGTAGCATATAATTGACTAATAATAGGAGAATCATAATTACAATCACTCATACTTTTGATCGTTTCTCACATTTAGATGAAGCTTAAACTCATTATGATTGTAAATAAACAACTCAATTTGATATAATACTCAAAACATAAATCACCATCTACAGCTAAACACAAATCAATTTGATAGTATTGTTAAGGTACTTCTATCTTTGTATCGATTTCGTCGTGGCTTTCTTTAGAGAGCTTGCTTTCTCTTGTGCGGCTCCTGCTCTCTACCGAAGGAACCCTGGAAGTCCTTCACTGTGCGGCTATCATACTGAAAAGAAAAAGCGAAAAAGTACGAAAGCTTTCTTTTACTTTCTTTTTCTCTCACTTCACATGGCCCTACACTTATATATATAAATATATATATGGGTTAATATCACGAAAAAACCCTAAACTGGTATACTTATGACAGATTTAGCCAAAATTATTTTTTTAACCACAAAAAACCTCAAACTGGTACATCTATGACAATTTTGTCCTAAATTGGTACACCTATGACAATATTACCCCGAACTAATTTTTTAATATTATTTTTTATTTTTTAGAATTTTTTTAGTTTTTCTTATCTTTTCTTTTTCATTTCCTTTTTCTTTTTTTTTCCTTCATCTTTAACCTCTGGTTGGTGAGGTCAGCCCCGCCGGCCAATGGCTAGGTCGACCTCATCGTTGTTGGGCGAGGCTGACCTCGCCGTTGTTGGGCGAGGCCGACCTTGCTGTTTTTGGGCGAGGCCGACTTTGCGGCAATTGACAAGGTCAGCCTTGCCCACCTCTGGCAAGGTTTGACCTTGCCAATTGTCAGCGAGAGGTCATCCTCGCCGTCGCTAGTGAGGCTTGGCCCCGCCACAACTGGCATGGTCAGCCTCGTCTAGAAGCGGCGAGGTCGAACCTCGCCAGCGACGGCGAAGACGACCCCTCCTCGGCAATTGACGAGGTCGGCCCTGCCGTTGCCATGGGTGGGCAAGGCCAACTTCGCCAGTTGCCGGCGAAGGGTTGTCCTCGTCGTTGCTGGCGAGGCTCAGCCCTGCTGGCAATTGGCGTGGTGAGGTCAGCCTCACCTAGAAGCAGCGAGGTTACCCCTTGCCAAGGGTGGGGCAAGGCCGACCTTGCCAATTGCCGGCGAGGTCGGCCTCGCCAGCAGCCAACCTTGCCGGCCTGAGGTTGAAGATGAAGGAAAAAAAAAAAAAGAAAAAAAAAAAAATAAAATATAAGAAAAAATAAAAAAATAATATTAAAAAGTTAGTTCGAGGTGAAATTATCACAGGTGTACCAGTTTGAGGTTTTTAGTGGTAAAAAAAATAGTTCGGGGTAAAATTATCACAGATGTACCAGTTTGGGATTTTTTGTGGTAAAAAAAATAGTTTGGGGTAAATCTGTCACAAGTGTACCAGTTTAAGGTTTTTCGTAGTATTAATCTTATATATATAAGTATCCTAGAATTGGGGATTATAAATTTGAAAAAACAGATAGAAAGTTTTAATAGTATCTTCCACTTAGAAAGATCAATCTATAATAATTATAAAATTCTAGTAATTCAGTATAGGATACTATTCTCACATATAGGATTCTATATATATATATATATATATATATATATATATATATATATATATATATATTCAGAGAATATATGTGAGCCCCTTCTCTTGTCTGGCAGCAGCAAGAGCCTTTTGTTTATTTTTCTCTCTTATGTGGATATATAAAGGTATCAAACAACCACAAATCCAAGTCCTGTCAACGATCTTTATGAGCCAATAATCCTGAGCCCCTTCATCCAAAACCAGTTGAGGAGATTACTTCATCAGATGAATTTTAATCCAAATAGGAAAGTGGATTTCTTGAGATTATTCACAAGGGCTCAAACTCGAGATATAATTTAACATATAACAACTTAGCGCTCATGAAAGAAACTTTTCACAAGCTGTTTTATCCACCAATTTGAAGATTATAACTTGCATTCTCTCACTGACCCTCAAATCAATAGTGGATAAGACTGCTTGGGGAAAGTTTTTTTTTTCTTTTTACAGACTGTATATGCTCTTATTTTCCTACCCTGATTGAAATTTTTTTACCCTTTTTTTGTGTGGGAGCAAGCCATGTTCTCATGTCCTATCATCTAATTTCAATAGCACGAATTTACACCCATCAGACTCACAAAAAGTCAAGTTTTACTGCACAAAGATTTATTTTCTTTATTACCAAACAAGATTAACATAAACTAAAACTCTCAAACTCCTCTTTTGTACAAGTTGTTTTTCCGTGCTGTGTTGTTGATGTTTTGTCCTGGTTCAGACAAGATTCAGTGCACAAAGATTTATTTTCTTTATTACCAAACAAGATTACATAAACTCAAATTCTGAATCTCCTATTTTGTACAAGTTGTTTTTCCGTGCCGTGTCGTTTGATGTTTTGTCCTGGTTCAGACAAGATTCAGTGCACAAAGATTTATTTTCTTTATTACCAAACAAGATTAACATAAACTCAAATTCTCAATCTCCTATTCTGTACAAGTTGTTTTTCCGTGCTGTGTCATTTGATGTTTTGTCCCGATATGGACCTCGTCAAAGTCGACTTTGGATTGGCAAATATTAATTGGTAGTAGCATGCCCATGCTATGCATGGGCTTTCGGTTCATATCTATTCTATTTTGAAAAAAAAATTAATAATGGATATTAATGATCGATGGTTGAATTTCTTAACAATTTAATGTACTTTTCCTATCTTTTTTTACAGTTTTTGGGTTTAAGTTTTACACAAATTGGGTTGCCTTTTAGCTTTAGTTAATGCATGTTCTTGATATCTTAATTGTTTCAGTCATCCTATCCTTCTGTTTATATTTTCATTCTATAAAAGTTTTGTACAAACATTAGCTAAGTTTAGTTTACAAGAAAGATGTTTTATGCTTTTCGATTATAAGAAAGATGTTTTATCTAATGAATAAAGCATTTCATAAAGAATATTTCACTAGGATTATTAAATATTATTTTATTTTTTTTAGCCCTCCATATACAGAAACTATCAGCTCAATCAATCAAAGATAAGTTCCTCCAAAACAATGCAGAATCTCTAACCTAGTCCATGGTGAATACAGTTCCTAATGAAACCACATGGAATGGTAGTAGGGTTTTCAGAACTGGGATGATCCACTCGTCTGAAATGGCTAATTGGTGACATTGAACTCAGAAGACCATGAAATGATGGTGATTAAGGAAAGAGCGATCAGTCTACTGATCGTCCAATGGAACTTGTTCTTTTTACCCAGATGCCAAAAGTACAGACTGCGTGAAACCGGGAAGCTCCCGACAGTCCCATTGGTCCCGAGCCGCACATACCGGGTAATGCATTTTATGTGCAATAGATGGTGTGGAAAGGAATCAAAGTACTCGAGCAATCCGAAACTTTGAGCTTGAGCTAGCAGAAAGTGGCAACGAGACGTGCAGGACCTGCATATAGAAATGAATTGAAGAATCAGTTGATGGTGGAGTTACAAAGAAATCAAATTCTTTCTACAAGAGTTATAAAAAAAGAGTACAAGCTAAAAAAGCTTCAGAATTAAAGTGGATGGTGAATTTGTTTTACGAAAAATCATTGAGTTGGGAAATATCTTCCTAAGATGATTGCTTGTATTGTTTTTACAAATAAATGAACTAAAAGTATTTTCATCATCAATACAAATATATAGGCATGAATGGTTGTTAATTGTGAAAACATTTTAAATTGATTAATTTTTTTAAGTGATACCCGATCATTTTTAAAATGCAAACGGACCTTTAAAATATTTTTCTTTTCCACGCAAAAACGAAGAATCAAAACAGAGGTGGATTGGAAAAAGGAAGAAAGTAAATAGAAGGAGAAAGATTAAGCATCGAAAACTAAAATAATCGACACTTAATAAAGCATTTGTGGAGGACAGCTTGTTTGATGATCAATTACTTATAAAAATTGCAAACATTATGCATTCAAACTGATTTAATAGTTCATTTTGTTAAGTAGTATGCTATAAGTATTTTGATAATACGTTTCCTCATAGTTTAAGTTTTAAGGGAAACGGTTTGTCTAAAATGATGTTAGAGCACACGTCAACGGTTTAAATTCTGGCACTCTTGTTTTCGGTTTATCCCCGTGGTGAGGTTAAATTTTCCTTAACTAACTCCTTTTTCTTACATAAACTAACTACTTAACAAGCGCCGTGAAGACACAAATTTTTTTTATTTATAATAATTCATGTTATGGATACATTTTTGACATATTTATTAAACATTTAAACTTTTGAAAACCATTGGTCCCTGCTTTGCCCAAAAGAAGTATGAGCGGCTGTGTGACAAATTAATGTGGTTGGAGAGTACGAAATCATAGGAACAATTCATGCACGAAATCATATCAATCAGCGTAATCAAGGTGAAGAGACGTGGCAATCATTATCGAACATGCATACCACCTCCGTTGAAAACCTATACCTTGCGAAATCCAACTACTCCGAAGTTTAGTTTATTTATTACGACCCAATAAATCCCCATTCTTCGTTCCTTGGACCAACCTGAGGAAAAATGAACTCCCATCAGGGGACTGCCCTGATTCTAACGCTCCTCCTCCTCCTGGTCTCAACATGCCATGCCCTCCCCAAAAAGCCCCCGGCCTGAGCCAAGCCGGCCAGTTCCTGTCCCCCCAGAACGCAGCCCGCACCGCCATCCAGATGCCACCGCTCGCATGGGACCCGCGCCTCGCAAGCTATGCGGATTGGTGGGCCGGGCAGAGGCAGCGGGACTGCGCCCTGATGCACTCGAATGGGCCCTATGGGGAGAACATATTCTGGGGCAGCGGCACAGGGTGGAACCCAGGGCAGGCGGTGGCGGCATGGGTCTCGGAGCGACAGTGGTACGACTACCGGAGCAACGGTTGCGCAAGGGGCCAGATGTGCGGGCACTACACCCAGATAGTGTGGAGGAGCACGAGGAGGGTCGGGTGCGCCGTGGAGGTGTGCCTCAATGGTGGTGGCACGTTCATGGTTTGTGAGTATGATCCGCCTGGGAATTACATCGGAGAGAGGCCTTATTGAACAAATTTATGATGAGGTAATTTTTCGATGTGCCCAAAGTGAATCGAGGGACAAATTGTTTCGACTTCTTGGGCAGCTTTGTTTGGCTCTTGGTGATGGTTGTTCAATTCAGTCTGTAATTAATTCGCGTTGCTACTCTTTGGAGTGATGCGCACACGTTCATTTATGTATGATTCATATTATAATACAAAAATATTCAAACCACCAGGCACCAAGCCCGATTAATCATTGCGGATGTATGAGAAAACGTGCCATCCTATTCTTTTTATTTTAATTTTCGTTGATAAGCTAATATTATATTTATCAAACTGGCGACAGCTATCTTCACTTTTATGTTAGATTACTTTCCCAAAAGGTGGTACTTCGATTGAAAAGTGCGCATTTATCTTCATTTGCTCGTAATTCACTAATATTTTAACACGGAATTTGGGGAGGGTGAGATGAAAAAAAATTTCCTCAAAGTCTATATTCTGTGCCGGTAAATAAAGTTGCTAATAGACACATAAGAACTCGTTCAAGTTAAAAAGAATTTCAGATGTGTGCCCATTTGTACAGATATTAAAAGACAGCGGATTCTTCTTCTCCTCGGTCCACTCCTCACGATAAAAAAACGTTAAAGAAACAAGTAATGTGAGAAAAAAATGGGATAATGATATAAATAATCAATGAAGTTTAGTCTAATGTGTAATATAATTCATGAACTTTCAATTTGATCAATGTGGTTCTTGAATTTTAGCTCAATGTACAATATGGTCCCCGAACTTTTAATTTATTCAGTGTGGTCCATGAACTTTTCGTATATGTTCAAACTAGTTGTTAGACTATATTAAAATATTTAATGTTGTTCCTGAATTTAAATTAATAGAATGACAACATTGAATATTTTCATATAGTTCAAGGACTAGTTTGAACATATATAAAAAAATTCAGAGATCTTAATGAACGATAAAAGTTCATAAAGTATATTGAATATTTTCATATAATCTAGAGACTATTACAAATATATATAAAAAATTCAGGAATTATATTGAATAAATTAAAAATTTAAAAATCACATTATATATTAGGTTAAAATTAAAAGACTAATTATGTCATTTTCTCAAGAAAAAAGTATGACAAAATATAGTGTTAAAGAAAAGCTTCCGAACCAGGACAAAACCTTTTTACTTTATTTAAATTAATGTGGCCTGTCTTTTCTTCAAACTTTCAATCGAAATCGTGTCAAATGGAGACTGAGGGAGGATTTTTCATTATGCTTCAAAAGAAAATAGTATAGTTTTCCATGCGTTTTGATAGTAGAGATTTCAATGTCATTATCGTAATTAAAACCACCCGTACATAAATAAACGCATAACCAAGGGTAACCACTGAAATCAATACTTGTACTAAGACTGGAATTCATTTACAATATCCAAATACAGCCCAAATACCAAAAATCAAAAACGATTCAAGGCCACTACGACTAGCTGGGGCTCTTCCCAAAAATGCATCAGTACGCCTGTCGTCCTCAAGGTCGGGGATCTGAAAAGTCGGTTTTACAATAATCGTGAGAATAAATCTCAGCAAGTAATTTCCTAAACCTAAACTAGGCTAACATGCACCTCCCGACAAGCACTAAACAGCACATAAACGCACATAATCGACTCGGGGCCCTCGCCCTAAATCTAATCCCACTAGACCTCCGCAAGTTAGACGTCAAATCAACAAAAGTAACTACACGACATAATTTAATCGCAGTAGCACATACGCGCATTTCTATGTCACAACGCATAAATGCATATGCTAGTGCTCGCACTCATGCTCATGCCTCATCAATGCATTATCGCACACTTGCACACTAGCACTTTCAGTCATTTCTCAATTTCTCCTCCGACCCGTAAAAGCGCATCAGGTCTATCACTTGAGATCGATCTACGGCCCGTAAAACGCGCATCAGGCTCATGACACATTACCAGCGAAAAGCGATCGGTTGGTTATCTTCCGGAATCGGGCATCGTCCCGCGTAACACGCCTCGGACGGGTTCACTACCCCGCGTAACACGCGCCGGGTTTTATTGTGATCACACGTTCACAAACCTCAATTTTATATGAACCCGCGTAAAACGCGATCGGGGCATTTTAGGTGATCACAATGCACATGTCACTCGGGCGCACTTACAAATGTACATGCCATGCCAATGCTCATGATGCACAACCATGGCCATATGGCCCACACTTGGCACTCACAAATTCACAATGAGCATTCAGTTCAATTAATCACGAGCCCAATAAATCAAGTCACCCAAAGCCGGTCCATGGCACAAGTGCAACACGTAATTTATGCATACAATCACCCAATTGGATCAAGATGAAACTTATACATTCGAGGCCCGCCAAGCTAGTCCATTCTTAGCCCCACTTGACATGCGACACAAGATCATCAATTTAACCACAACCGAGGCCCAATTAGCCATTCAATTACACGAAACGATCAATCTCGATAATTTCCGGCTAAACCTCAAATTTATCGCGCCTTACCCAAATCAAATCCAATCCAGGTCAATCGCGACCAGTCACTAAACCACAAATTCTAGGCCAATAATTGTCATCAAGAGGCTCAATTATACTCCTCAAATATTATTCTAATTGACCACCACAAAGTTAAAATATGGCGCTGCACTATAATCCACATATTAAATCCAAACAATCCCGAACTCGCCCGATTTAACCCAAACCGACCAGCCCATTCATTGCGCCTCTCGGGCCACTAATCCTCCATTGATTCAACATACTAATCCGCCAAATTGACCACAATCAT
>JAMXDD010000008.1:16029507-16046584 GCA_024733475.1 Syzygium grande | reverse complement strand
TTGTACACGGTCATTTCGTTTCGAAGGCATTGCATATAGCGATCTGCAATAAAGTTCTTGATCTTCTTTTATGCTTTTCAAGTCGGAGAAAAACAATTGAAAATGCGACAACATTTTTCGGCAATGAAATATGACCTAACAAGAGTTTTAACTCATGTCTAACTTCGTAAGGTGTAACACATGCTATGTTCTCCAAGTAGAAACTGTGACATTTTGAATTTTGATCCATTTTTGGGTTTTATAAAATGTGCAATTCATCAGTGTGCTTATAGTAAAATCTTGCCCAGGAGCTGATCACTCTCGATTATTATTTTTAAAATTGAGATTTCGCTAGAATCGTATTCGATCAAATTTGGCCGTTATTTAGAGCCCGAACTTTAGTGTCTAATTTTTCGAAGTTTCGTGATGAATTAAATTGAACGGTGTAGATATTATTGTGGCTAGCCTCGAAATTGCCCGGATTAGTCGGAAAGTGAAAATATGGACCGCGTCGGATTTTGCCCAGTAGACCTCCCTCTGGGTTTATTTTATTTAGTGTCTGTTGGTTTTTCCTTAGTTTATAATTAGGATTTTTATGAACTGTTATATCGTTTTCGGATTTGAATCGTGGCCGTCGGATCGCACTTGAGTACGACGTTTGACCTTTCTCTCTCTCTCTCTCTTCCCTTCCATGACCCGCTTATACGCATGTTCCACCCCCCCCTCCCCCATGCACCACTCCTCCACGCACACCCCCCTGACCATGCAGACCTACCCCCTCTCTCTCCTCTTTCCTTTCTTTTTCTTTTCTTCCTTCTCTTCTTCTTCTTCTTCTTCCTCCGCCCGACTAGTTCTGCTCCTGCTTGACCGGTCCTCAGCCTAGCCATCTAGCCAGCCCGATTGCCACACCATACCATCCATCCACCGCCATGCCACCCCAGGCAGCCCCCTAGTTGAGTCGCGCCACCCGCCCGCCATACGCTCCAGCCTCCCTTGCCCGGCTCCTCGAGTGCAGCGCCAGCGCCGCCTTTGCCCAAACCAGCGCGGCCTTGCATGCCCAGCTGCGCTGCTCCGCCCGCCGCTGCGCATCGTCCACCCCGACTCACCCATCGCCTCCCCCGATCGCCGCCTCAACCCCTCATCCCAGCTCTCCCTCTCTCGCCACCACTCGCCCGGTGACCTCCACACTCTCCTTGGCTCGTCTTCGCAGTAGCCATCACGCTGCCCCAGCCATGCCGCCCGCCCCGGCTATACCCGGCTTCAATTTCGACCCCACCCCTCGCCGTTTCGACGATTTCCATTTACGCCTCGGGCCGCCTCCCTACTCTCTGAGATAGTTGTCGCTTCCCCGCCACCGCCGCTTCGCAGCCACTGCTGTTTGCCGCCGTACTTTCATCGCCGCCGCCGCCGCGCCCCCAATCGGCTAGCCAACCAGCGCCAGTCGTGGAGGGCCATAGCCGTGCCCTCCGACCGTGCGAAAGTTGCCACGACCGACATCGACTAGCCGGTGCTTCGCCCAACCGCGCCTAACCATGGCTAAGCTTGCTCAAGCCATGGCGAACTTGCTCAGGCCGTGGCCGAACCGTTGCCTGCGCATCCCAGCAGCATGCTCGCTCACCCGCTCACTCGCCCGGTGATTTACCGACGCTTGGCTATTGCCCCGCCCGTGGCCGAATGTCCTGAGTCGTGGTCGAGAGTGTACCCAGCCGCGGCCAAGCCCCGCACTTGTCGCGCCCTCGCCCACACCAAGTCACTGCCGCTCGGGCCTTAGCCAATTTTTCCCGAGCCAAACTTAGATAAGTGACTTCCTAAATCCTATTTAGTACAATGGTTATTTTTAGACTTGTTTAGGGGTTAATTAGAATTGGTTTAGTGACTCGGTTAGAGAATGGATTAGTTGGTTAAAATGTGATTAGTACATGAATTATGTGGTAGGTGGTAGATTAAATTGTGGTGATTGCGTGGCTAATTATGGTGAGTTAACGAATCGGATTGCTGTGGCATGTGTGGGTGAAATTGACTTTTGATTGGGCCGACTTGTGTGTCGGATTTGTGGGTTAGTGTAATGGGCTTGTTATGTGATTTGGATTCATACGACGTGTTGAATGGCGAATTGTGATGTAGTAAGCATGTCTTGAGTTTGAATGGTACGACTTGTGAGAATGGCGAATTGTGTTGTGGTGCATGTGCATGAGAAATAGTCTGGATCGATCGGAGGACTGCCAACCTGAGGCGTGGTTACGCGGGTACGCGGGTGTGGCGAGAAAGGCATGACTAGACCTGAGGCGTGGTTATGCGGGTCATTGGAAGGGAAAAAATGTTCTGAGACGTGGTTACATGGGACTAAGCCCAGCTTGATCTGTGAGCTGATTTAAGGCGTGTTGCCGCGGGTTGTGTAAATATATGAAATGTTCAGTGAGGGACGGAGCCCGGCTTGATCTGAGGGCTGGCCTGAGGCGTGTTTATGAGGGCAGTGTGAAAGGACCTGGGAGGTCGTGGAAAGTTGCTTGGCCACGCATGCGAATTGAGTGTGATTGAATTGACTGAATATGCGTGGTTATGGCGTTTGCTTGGTGATGTTATGTTTCTGGATTATTATTGCATTATGTAGAGTGGACGTGTGGTTTGAGTGAGGTAAGTATGATTATGTGAATTCTGTATGTTATTGGTTAGATTGCATGTTAGACTTGTCTGGGTACACATTGGCCTACGTGGAATTTAGGGTGTTGCTTATGGAGACTCGTTCTCACGATTTTTATATAACCATTTTCAGATCCACGACCGTGATTAATTGGAGACGCCACCAGGGTGTCTCGGGGATGGAGGACGGGTCAAGTTACCCTTTATTTTGTGTGCCCCCTTTTTTATAGAGGAGTTAAACTTACAAACCACTTGCCCTCTTTTGACAATTGTGGTTTGAAGTTAGTAGCTTGGGTTGTTGTTGTGTATTTGTGAATGTTGCAAGTTATGCCGAGTATGTTATGTATTTATTTGGTTTGTGCAAGTGCTTTCCCTTTGTCATTGTCATTTGTCTAGGTTGTTTTATTTCGCTTCCGCTTGCGTAGTTTGTTTGGGTCGGCGATGCGTCCTGGGATGTCACATTCAATACAACCGTGGACGGGATGTCGCGAGCCCATTGGGGTTCGGGGCATGACATCTCGGTTGATTTGGTATCAGAGCAAAGTTAGTTCAATCCAAGATGGTCGAAGCCTGGAGTGATAAGGAGCGATGACTTTGGGGTAGTTAGTTAGGGAGATTTGTATGCCATGCGTTCTCTAGATTGCGTGATTGTGATTGCTGAGTGATTTTATGTAGTAATATGTGAAGTGCAGGTGCGTTGGGACTTGAGATAAGTGCTCGAACTCTATTGGTTGTGATTGGGTATTGTTATGATTGGCTGCTTGTTTAGTGAATTGTTGTTGCAATTTACTGCCTAGGGCTTTAGACTGATATAGTTGGCTTAAGTCTCTAATTCCTGCATGGAATTATAGCAAGTAGGCGAGTGTGAGAATCTTGTGAGTATGAGTAGATGAGGAAGAGGTTAAGGTCGAGGTCGAGGTCGTGTAGGTCCGTAAGTTGGAGTTGCAGAGGATCCTAGAGTGGATGGAATTATGAGGGCACTCGAAGAAGTTAGAATTTTAATGGGAATGATGGGAACTAAGGTTAAGGGTAAGTTAATGCAGTTAGATAGATGCAATAACTAGTTAGATAGATGCAATCACTTTGGATATAAAGGTTGGAAAAAGACTTTGAAGTATTGGGGTGCTTTGGTCGAGGCTTTCGATGAGAAGTATTTTTTGGAGAGTGCGCGAGAACATAAAAAGATAGAGTTTCTTAGGCTTCGCTAAAATTGCATGTTAGTCGATTAGCACGAGGTCAAGTTTATAAGGTTGTCTAAGTACGCACCAAGGATGATCAAGGACCATGTGGATAGGACAAGGAGGTTCCAGGATGGATTGAAATCGGAACTCCGCAGTCAATTAGTATTCTTGAGTCTTAAGGGATTACAATGAGTCTGTATAAGAGGGCTCGATGGTTGAAATGGATATGAGTGAAAGGGCTGCCGCTTTTGGATCGCCGTACGCACTAGTTAGGGACAATAGCAACTTGGGAAGAAGCTTATGACAGAGAATATGAGACTTGTCCATCCGATAAGAAAGAACTTTGGAAAGCCGAACTACTACTTCAACGCCACATGTCGGTCTTGTGAAAAGAGACATAGGGATGGCCATTGCCAAGGTAGAAATGGAGCATGCTAATGATGTGGACAGCAAGATCACCAAGTGAGAAATTGCTCAACTGACAGGTTAGACCACTAATGTAATCGTAGCGACCGCAGATAGGACATTAAGTGAGAGGTGCCTCGCAGACTCAGAATTGGCTAAGGATGTAAGGAAAAGTGTATGTTGTGACTGAGAAGGAAGCAGAGGATGTGCCTTGAAAGTTTATATGTGTTATGAGATGATATTGGGTGTAATAGGAGATGATTTTGAAGTTATCGCTTGAGTGGTCATGTAAGACTTATAATCACTTATGGTGAATAGGCTCAATCAATTTAAGGATTTTTGAATTACTGATGATATTCTTGGACGGGTTTGGAAGGATGAATGTTACTTGGAAATTTCGGATTTTGTAAAGAACTAGGGTAAATTGTTTTAGGAGATTGTTGAATTGAAATTGGATGGATTGAGCTTTGTCTTTGAGGTATAGAAAGATAATTATTTTGTGGCTGACTAGTTGGTTGAGGAACCAAGGCTAAAGGACATAGCCGAGATTTGTAATCTTTCCGATGTCTTTCCTCAGAAATTGCCGGATTGCCACCTGAGAGGGAAGTAGAGTTTGTGGTTGAATTTGCCCTAGGGACAGAACCAATCTCGAAAGCACCTAGGATGTTACTGTCGGAATTGAAGGAAATGAAAGTCCAAATGCAAGAGTTATTAGATAAAGGTTTCATTCGCCCGAGTACGTCTCCATGGGGATCGCCAGTTTTATTCGTGATGAAGAAGGACGGATAGTTAAAGTTGTGCAGTGACTACAAACAGTTGAATCAAATGACCATTAAGAATAAGTACCTATTACCAAGGATAGACGACCTTCTTGATCAGCTACAAGGAGCATCGATATTTTCCAATATTGACTTGAGGACGGGTTACCACCAATTGAGGATTAAGAAGGAGGATGTATTGAAGATGGCATTTAAGACGAGATATGGGCATTACAAGTTTATGGTGATGCCGTTTGGATTGACTAACGCCCCTGCTGCTTTATGGATTTAATGAATCGGGTATTCAAAGAAATTTTAGATCAGTTCGTCATAGTCTTCATAGATGATATCTTGGTATACTCAAAGAGTTTTGCTAAGCATGAGCTAAATTTGGAAAAAAGTTCTACGGACTTTAAAAGAACATGCACTTTACGCTAAATTCAGTAAGTACGAATTCTGGCTTCATTGAGTGGCATTCTTAGGACATGTGATATCTAGGAAATGAATTTCAATGGATCCGACAAAGGTTAAAGCCATCACAAATTGGTCGAGACTGACAACAGTAATCGAGGTTCGGAGCTTCTTGGGTTTGGTAGGTTATTATAGACGTTTCGTGAAAAGGTTTTCGTCATTAGTGACACCGTTGACAAGGTTAGTAAAGAAAGAAACGAGGTTTGAATGGACAGATAAGTGCGAAAGGAGCTTCTAAGAATTAAAACAGAGGTTGACGACCGCGCCAGTGTTGACAATCCCGTCAGGTCCGAGAGGATATGAGATTTATAGTGACGCGTTGCTAAGAGGATTGGGATGCGTGCTAATGCAACACGAAATAGTAGTAGTATACGCATCATGACTGACTAACTAGGAAAACGGTACGTGGACCCAAGAACTCGACTGTAAATTGAGTCCGATTCTAAGAAACGACGAGAGAATATTTTGTGCCAAAGTGAGCCGGTCCAAGGAGAGTGACGGATTTAGTTTGACCAACGATGTACGATTGGATCACGGGTGAATTCGCACGACCGAGAGTACGCGTGGCTAACGATCCCGAACTTATTCCGAACGATCGTGACCTCTGGAACTAGTGATAGATCCTCGTATTCCCTGAGAAGTCGAGATCGTCACGACTCGAGTAACCCTAGGTCGATACGTGTAACCCCTAAATAGCCACCCGTTAATGAGAAATGCTAAAATCACATTTGAGCGGAATCGATAGTGGAATTGAGTTCGGATTTCGGTATCGAATTTCGTGGACGTACATAACTATTTTGCAAGGACAACATCATATAAGTGTGGCTATTTATATTTAGGATCGGTAGAGTCGAAAGTTGGAAATTTAACCTAGGATCGAAAAATTACGATTTTGCTAATGGACCCCAAAGCTTGGATTTCGAATTTTGGGGTTTTTAATTGGTTTATATCAGCCCCAATAATGCTAGAATTATGACCATAGTGCCCATAGATATTTTAGCAAGTTTTAATCCAAGCCCTTGAGTGGAAGGGCAAGATGGTCAATTAGTGCAAGTTGGTCAACCACCCCACTAGCTAGTGTGTATATCTCTCTCAATCTCTCTCTCTCCTCTCATTTCTCACCCTCACCAACCGACCACTCTCCCCTCTCCTCCCCCTCTCGCTGGTTTCCTCTCTCTCCCTCTCTCATTTGTGTCTTTCCTTTCATGGGAAACCCTTCCGGCCCCTTTCCTTCTTGTGCCTTTGAATACCGCGCCCAGCCTTGCACCACCACTATCCTAACCCGTCCCAGTCTCCTCTCTTCTCCTCTGCCACCGACCAGCACCCCTTCCGACCACCACAGTGATCGCTGCGCGATTCGTTGGATGTTGGGTGGCGACACACATCCTAGGACGTCGCACCAAGATCGACCTCGATCTGGGTTTTCCATGGCCTGCTGAGGTTCGGGGCATGACATCCTTCGTTTGATTTGGTATCGGGAGCAGATCGGTCAGGGTCCAATTAGGTTGAAATGCGGAGTAATAAGGGTAACTTGACATGGATAGCTAGTGGAGACCGTGTACTTTCGTGTACCTCGACTATTTATGTCTTGATTATTGGTTGTTTTAGGCTGACCATAAGTGCAAAGCGGCAGACCCGAGGTAAGTACGCGCGCATCTCCTTGGTTGAGGTCTTATTCGCTTTGTGTTGGCCAAATGCTGAGTAATTGATTGCTGTAGTGTTGGTTTCCTGCCTAGGACCTTAGACCGGCTTAGCTTGGTTTAGGTCTCTAATTCCTGAATAGAATTATAGCAGATAGGAGAGCGTGCGAGATTGGGAAGATGAGTAGCCAAGGAAGAGGTAGAGGTCGAGGTCGTGAGCAAGACCACGTAGAACCGCAAGAGAAGGTTACAAAGGATCCAAGGGTAGATGGGATTTTAAGGGCACTCAAAGAAGCAGGAATTCTGGGGGGTAAGCAGGCCCAGGAGAGAAATGCCACTATTGCCGCCGCTATAGAGGCCGTCATTGCTGCTGCCAATGGGGCCAATGGGAATAACGGAAATAATGGGAATCAGGGGAATAATGAGAATCCAATTTCGGGACCAGCAAATGTGATCAAGCCGATGTCTAAGCTGGTCGAGCAGTTCTTGAAATTAAAACCGCCAAAGTTCAATGGAAAAGATGACTCCGAGGTTGCACCGTATTGGGTAGAAGAGTTAGAGAAAGCCTTCGATGTTCTGGGGTGCACTGAGACTAAAAGGGTGACCTTGGCAGTATATCAGCTATAGGACAATGCAAATGACTGGTGGAAGGCCACTAAGGATAGAGTATTTTCAGAGGGTACCGCCCAGACTTGAGCTGTGTTTACTGAGAATTTTTATGGAAAATATTTCTCAAAAAGTGCCCAGAAAAAGAAATTAGCAGAATTTATGAGGCTCCACTAAGAACAGATGACTGTGGATCAATATGAAGTGGAGTTCGCTAGATTGTCGAGATTTGCACCTAGAATGGTGGAGAACCCACAGGATAAGGTTAGGAGATTTCGGGACGAATTGAAGCCAGATCTTCGAAGCTAGATGATCTCTTTGAATATTCAGGAGTATGGGAAGATGTATGAGCGGGCCCAAGCCATCGAACGAGATCAGTTGGAAAGGGCAGCCGCTTCTGGATCGCAGTTCACCTCGACTAGGGACAATCGCCATCTCGGGAAGAAATCGATGGCGAAAAACAAGCGATTCGTCCCACCGATTAGAAAGAATATCGGAAAGCCGAACCACCAACAGAATAGATTTGGAGCTTATTTCAAGTGTGGGAGTTTGGAGCATCAGATCAGGAATTGCCCCCAGCAACGCCAAACAGGTCCACCGATGCAACCGCAACAGCTCTGAGTTGGAAATCAGGCTGGGAATCTCCCGCTGGCTAATATAAATAGGCCGCACATAAAGATAGATGTACGTCATGGCGCAAAGGGAAGTTGAGAATGCGCCAAGCGTGGTCACAAGTATGGTTTCTCTGTGCAATCATGTCGCATATGCTTTGTTTGATCCGGGAGCATCGCACTCATTTGTGTCTGCTCAGTTTGTTGAATTGGTTGGATTAAAATCTATTTTGCTAGAAGTGCGGTTATGTGTAATGGATAATATATGCATATCGTTAGGATGCCCGAACTGTGAGATAGTAATTGGTGGCGTAGAAAACAAGATAGATTTAGCTATTTTGCTAATGTATGATTTTGATGTGATTGTGGGCATGGATTAGTTAATCAAACAAAATGTTGTGATGGATTATAGTAGCAAGGCGATTTAGTTTAGTCCGGCTGGACACTCTAGATTTGAGTTTGTAAGAAGTCAAGGAGGAATCTCGATCCCTTGAGTTTTATCAGTAGAAGCAACTAAGTTGTTGGATGAGGGATGTCAAGATTACTGGGCAAGTGTGGTTGATTCGACGGCAAGAGAAGTGCGGCTAGAAGATATAGCAATGGTGTGCAACTTTCCCGATGTTTTTTTTTCAGGAATTACTGGGATTGCCACCAGAAAGAGAAATAGAGTTTGTTATCGAGTTGGTCCCTAGGACTGAGCCAATCTCGAAACCGTCTTATAGGATGTTATTGCAAGAGTTGAAAGAATTAAAGCTTCAGATGCAAGAACTGCTGGACAAAGGTTTTATCTGACTGAGTGTGTCTCCATGGAGAGCGTTAGTATTGTTCGTAAGAAAGAAGGATGGGTTGTCAAGGCTATGTATTGATTACTGCCAACTAAATCAGGTAACAATCAATAATAAGTATCCCCTTTCAAGGATTGACGACCTGTTTGATCAATTACAAAGAGTCTTGGTATTTTTTAAGATTGACCTAAGGACAGGGTATCATCAATTAAGGATCCAAAAGGAGGATATCCCAAAGACGGCATTCAGGATGAGGTATGGGTACTATGAATTCACAGTGATGCCTTTTGGACTGACTAATGCTCCTGCTACTTTCATGGACTTAATGAGTTGGGTATTCAATGAGTTTTTGGATTAGTTCGTCATTGTCTTCATAGATGATATTTTGATGTATTTAAAGAGTCTCGAGGAACATGAGGTATACTTGGAAAAGGTCCTATGAACATTAAGAGAGCATGTAAGTATGTTAAGTTTAGCAAGTGCGAATTTTGGCTGAATTGGGTAGTATTTCTCGGACATATAATTTTCGGAGAAGGAATCTCCGTGGATCCAACAAAGATTGAGGCAGTATTGGATTGGCCGAGATCAACGACAGTTATTGAGGTTCGGAGCTTCTTAGGATTGGTAGGTTATTATCAACGATTTGTAGAAAGATTTTCAGCAATATCCACTCCATTAACAACGTTGCTTAAGAAGGAAACGAAGTTTGAATGGACGAAAAAGTGCGAAGAGAGTTTTCAGGAATTAAAGTAGAGACCGACGATCGCGCCAAAGATTAATGATCTCTTCAGGACCGGGAGGATATGAGATTTATAGCGATACTTCGCTCAAGGGATTGGGATGCGTGCTAATGCAACGTGGAAGGGTGGTTGCTTATGCATCGCATCAGTTAAGGTCTCATGAGATGAACTACCCGACTCACAACTTGAAATTAGCGGCAATCATTTTCGCACTTAAGATTTGGAGGCACTATTTATGTGGAGAAAGGTTCCAGATTTACACGGACCATCAAGAGCCTCAAGTATTTGTTTTCACATATGGAATTGAATATGAGGCAAAGGCGCTGGGTGGAACTTCTGAATAACTATGATTGTGACATCTTGAATCATCCCGGAAAGGCCAACCGGGTAGCGGATGCCTTGAGCCGGAAATCGAGCATCGCGTAGTTAATGGTCAAAGAGTGGATTTTATTGGAAGTAGCGCGAGACTCAGAGTTTAAGTTTGAGGTAGGACACCTCTCCAGTCTGATGGCAACATTAAGGATTGAACCGGAAGTGCAAACTAAGATTAAGGCGTTACAATCTACAAACCCTAAGATTCAGAAGATTCTAGAGATGGATGGTACTAAGAGGAAACCGGACTTCGAAGTGTCCGAGGATGGAATTCTTAAGTTTCGAGGATGTTTGTGCGTGCCCGATAATTAGGAGCTTAAGGAAGAGATTTTATCGGAAGCTCATAGGAGCAATTATAGCATTCACCCGGATAGCACGAAGATGTACCAGAACCTTCGACAGCATTATTGGTGGAACAGAATGAAGGTAGATGTGGCCAAGTGTTTGACGTGCCAACAAGTGAAGGCATAACATTGTAAACCTGGTGGAATGTTACGGCCGTTGGAAATCTCAAAATGGAAATGGGAATATATTACGATGGATTTTGTAACGGGATTGCCAAGAAGCCAGAAGTGACAACTTTATTTGGGTGATAGTGGACAGATTGACCAAGTCAGCGCACTTTCTGGCAGTGCGGAAGCACTTCGAGCTAGAAAGGTACGCAGATTTATATGTGCAACAGATAGTCCGTCTTCATAGAGTACTGGTATCAATCAATTCGGATCGTGATCCCCGATTTACTATGAATTTTTAGAAAGGCTTGAAATCTGCCATGGGAATAAAGTTGCAATTCAGTACGGCCTATCATCTGCATACGGATGGCAAATCTGAGAGGACTATTTAGCCTTTAGAGGATATGCTGAGAGCTTGTGTATTAGATTTTCAGGGCAAGTGGGAAGAGCAGTTGTATTTGGTTGAATTTGCCTACAATAACACCTTTCAGCAAAGTATTGAGATGGGACCGGTTGAAGCACTTTATGGCAGAGTGTGTAGAACACCATTGTGTTGGGATGAAGTGGGAAAAAGAAGTGTAACAGGTCCAAAGTTGGTTCAGCAGTCGATGGAAATGGTAAAGATTATCCGAAAAAGGTTAAGAACGACTTGGAGCCATCAGAAGAGTTATGCGGACCGAAGGCGTAAACTATTTGAGTTTTAGGTCAGTGACCATATATTCCATAAGATCTCACCGATAAGAAGATTGTCTCGGTTTAGTAAGAAAGGAAAACTGAGTCCAAGGTATATAGACCCGTTTGAGATATTGGAGAGGATTGGAACATTAGCCTATCGTCTTGCCTTGCCGCCGAATTTGTCACAAATTCATAACGTCTTCCACATGTCAATGTTAAGGAAGTACAAACCGGATCCAACCCACATGTTGAATCATGAAGTAATAGACGTGAACGACAAAGTGTCGTACGTGTAGAGATCGGTGCGAATCGAGGATAAGAAGGAGCAGGTTTTAAGGAATAAGACGATCCCGTTGGATAAAGTTGTCTGGGAATATCATGGGACAGAAGGCGCTACCTGGAAAAGCGAAAAAGTAATACGACGTCAGCACTCCTATTTATTTGAGTAGTCGGGTTTGGATTATAAATTTCGAGGACAAAATTTTTGTAAAGGGGGAAAAGTTGTAATGTCCTGAATTCGACCTACTTTTGTGATCAATAAGATGGATATATATTTCTCATTTCGTTTTAGTAAATCTCACCCTGAACTGATCATTCTCGAGATAATGACCAACAGGGAATGACTAACTAGGAAAACGGTACGTGGACCCAAGAACTCGACCGTGAATTGAGTCATATTTCGAGAAACGACAAGGGAATATTTTGTGCCAATGTGGGCCCGGTCTAAAGAAAGTGACGGATTTGGTTTGATCAACAATGTACGATTGGATCTCGGGTGAATCCGTATAACCGAGAGTACGCGTGGCTAACGATCCCGAACTTATTTCGAACGATTGCGACCCTTAGAACTAGTGATAGATCCTCGTGTTCCCTGGAAAGTCGAGATCGTCACGACTTGAGTAACTCTAGGTCGATACATGTAACCCCTAAATAGCCGCCCGTTAGTGAGAGACGCTAAAATCGCATTTGAGCGGAATTAATCGTGGAATTGAGTTCGGACTTCGGTGTCGAATTTCGTAGATGTACGCGACTATTTTGCAAGGACAACATCGTATAAGTGTGGCCATTTATATTTAGGATCGGTAGAGTCGAAAATTGAAAATTTGACCCAGGATCGAAAAATTACAATTTTGCCCCTGGACCCCAAAGCTTGGATTCTGAATTTTAGGGTTTTAAATTGGTTTATATCAGCCCTAATAATGCTGGAATTATAGACCATATTGCCCTTAGATATTTTAGCAAGTTTTAATCCAAGCCTTCGAGTGGAAGGGCAAGATGGTCAATTAGTACAAGTTAGTCAATCACCCCACTAGCTAGTGTGTATATCTCTCTCAATCTCTCTCTCTCCTCTCATTTCTCACCCTCACTAGCCGGCCACTCTCCCCTCTCCTCCCCCTCTCGCCGGTTCCCTCTCTCTCCCTCTCTCAGTCGTGTTCCACCCGCCGGAGAGCCACCGCCGCTGCTCGCCAGTGCTGCACGCCAGGTACCGCCACCACCTTGCACCACCACCATCCCAACCGTCCCATTCTCCCTCTCCTCTCCCCATCCGCCACCGACCAACAACCCCCCTTCCAACTGCTGCCAATCGCTGCCGCCGGTCACTGCTGAGGAGCCGCCATGCGCCGCCGCGAACCAGCTCGGTCTGCCCACTTCCTTAGCCTTGTTCAGTCACCTTTGGAGCTTAGGACTAAGTGAGTAATTTCCCATAAACCCTAATTGGGATGATTAAGCATTTCTAGCTAGGTTTAGGGGTATTTTAGTGGTTAATTAGTGTAATTTTAGGGGTAATTAGTGGGCTAATCATAGCGGCTGGTATTGTGGTGATTTTAGTCGATTATTATGTTGATTTGGAGGTGGATTGGAGGCCTAGAGGTGCTGGTTTGTAGCTGTCCACATTGGAATTAAATTAGACTAAGTTTGGACAAACTAGGATTTAATCTCGTCATTGTCGAGGGTGCTTGGATTGATCGATTGGTAGTTGAATTGTGCTCGGTTGTTATCATTTTCATGATGTTATGTCGCGTGCTTATAGTGGCCGAGTATGAAGTGGCAAGTGAGCCTCGAGTGCGCAAGTTTGCGTTGTGCTAATCGCTTGATTTATGTGCCAATTGAATGCCGGAGCTTAATTATATTGAGTTGTTTGAATTGGGCATATTATGTGTTAATTGGGCATGTCGTGGCTGATTTGAGTCGAGTGATTCATTGGACATGCTAAGTGTATTTGAGCACGTCTTGAGGTGAATTGAACATGTTGGATTACACGTTGAATTTGTCGTAAGTTGTTGATGTGCATATGTGAAATTGACTGCTCATTGTGCATGGTGTTGTTGTCTGAGTGCCGGATTGCATGGCCACGCATTTCGCATGCTGAGCATTAACTTAAATCGTGAATTGTGTGAGTATATGTGCTTGACATGAGCATATGATCACCTAATTGCCCTGATGCATTTTACGCGGGGTTCAGATAAAATTGGCTGTGTGTACGTGTGATCACTATAAGCCCTGATGCGTGTTACACGGGGTATTGAACCCCTCCTAATGCGTTTTACGCGAGATGATACCCGATTCTACCGGAAGACGGCTAGCCTGATGCGTTTTACGCAGGTTTTGGTCCGTAAATGGAGATCAATGTTGCGCCTGATACATTTTATGCGGGCTAGAGACACTGGGCCTAATGCGTTTTACGCGGGTCAAGAAGTATTGGATATGAATAGACCTGATATGTTTTACAAGGGTCAATCTTATGCGTCTTACGCAAGTCGAGCTCTAATTGAGAAATTGAGCAGTGTGCCGGTGTGCATAATTGAGCCAGATCATGAGCATGAACATATTGGTGGCATATGTGTGCCAAAGTGCATTGGCAAGTGTGCAACTATGTGAGTTGTGTGCAATGCAGGCATTAACGAGCATGAGCATGTGCATGGCGTACATGTGACTAAGTGTGTTCACGTATGTGCCGTTATTATAATTATTAAATGCCTAACCTGCAGGGTCATTGTATTCTATCTTGGCCCGAGGGCCTAGGTCAATTGATTGTCGATTATGACTAGTTGTATGTGATTGTTTGCCTGTCAGGAGGTACATGTTAGCCTAGTTTAGGTTTAGAGGGTTTTACTCGTTGAGATTCGTTCTCATTGTTGTTAAAACCTAACTTTTCAAACCCCCGGCTCTGAAGATGTCTGAGGTACCTATACATTTTGGAATTTTGTCACAGATAGACTGGGACGTGACTGAGTATCCCATTGGGAACGGGGAAACCTATATTAGACACTTTACCACGGTATAGGTCGATGTGGGCAAGCAGCATTTCCAGGCTCATGAGTATATAGCCTGGTGTTTTAGAGACTATTCTAGAACTTTTGGCCCTCAGACTTTTGATGTCTCGCTCAACGAGCTAGGTGGCGAGACCCTCAATGTCGGGATGGAGACTTGGAGTCCCGAGTACACGCCCAAGGGAGTTCTAGTTCGCCAATGGACACTTTTGTCTAGAGATGGACGAGCTTGACCTGATGGACGAGCCTGACCCGATGGACGAGGAGCCAGTGGATTGGGATTTTGACTCGGAGCCGATGGAGTCGAACGAGAAGCCAGAGCCTATAGAGCAGGACCTTGAGTAGGAGGGCGAGCCTGAGGAGATGGATTCTGAGGAGGAGCCAGCAGAGGCCGAGTCCGAGCTGGATTCCCTAGACTCCGAGGTTGAGTTGTCTAACGGCTCCTCTGAGTCCTCAGGATCCGACCCGGACTGAGTTTCGTAGGATTAACCTTAGCCTCAATTAGGTCGGGCTAATACCTTTTTGATCGAAGCCCCACCTTAGGTAGTAGTCTAACCGCCAGGCCACTTACCTCTTTTGTCAGTAGTGGCCGTTGACCCTCTTTTGGTTTTTGTGCGAAGTCAGAAATGGATATTGTATACGTTCTCCCTGTTAATGCAAATGTATATTCATATTGATGTTTGTTGTTTGTGCTATCCTTGGTCATGTGTTTAAATTTTACGGGTATTATGTTGCTTCCGCGTATGCACGATTCTCTATGTTGGGTGTTGGGTCAGCGACGCGTCCCGGGACATCGCACTCAAATCGACCTCGGTCGGAATGCTCACGCGCCGTAAGGGGGCATGACAACCTAGATTCCAAGAAAGTCGCCCACTAAACCCTATTTAGGATATCGGGTATCGATAGACTTGATTAGGGGCTGAATCGAGTTGATTAGTGGCGGTTTAGGGGTTATTAAGGGGCTGTTTAGGGGTTAATTGGGTGGGCTGATTTGGGGAGTGGTATTAGCTGAATTGAGGATGAATTAGTGATGTTTTGGGACTGATTTGAGGCTGAATTGAGTGCTGCATGTCGTAGATTGAATTGATGAGCATATGGCTCGATTTAGGGACAAATGGTGTCGGCTTGGTGTGTTGTAATGTGGCTGGATTATGGTGCTTGTTATGGTTTGAAATGAGCTTGGAAATGCTGAGTTTATGCCATGATTGCGGCTGTGATTGTGGGCCCGATAGTGAGCTTGTATGTTTGTTGAATCGTGAGTTGATTGATTGAAATGTGGGCCATTATGTGCACGCATGGACTAAATTGAATTGAATTGATTGGCAATTGGTTGTGATTGGGTGCTTATTGAGCATGTGAAATGCGTGAAGTTGATGCATGTGTGGGCCGAATTTGATCGGCTAGTAAATTGGCAATATTGGTGTGTAAATCGAGCGAGTGAATAAATGAGAAATTGCGTGTGATGTTGTATGTGTTGTCATGGAAATCCCTGAGACGGTACCGTTACATGGAGAATTGAGTCGTCCTGAGGTGGTACTACTACGCGGGACGATGCTCGGTATTATTAGAGGACGGCCAACTTGAAGCGATACCATAACGCGGGTTGTGCCGTAGGTGGTAGATGTTGAGCCTGAGACGGTACCATTATGCGGGCAAGATACATAGCCTGAGGCGGTACCATTACGCGGGCTAAGAAGTATTGTGAATATGAGTTGGTCGCAATGAACCTGAGTCGGTACTATTACGTGAGTTACGGGCGAGTGAGTGGAAATAGTGTGACAAGGCAGGATCGAGTGTGGGAAATGGAATTGGAAATGCCATGCGTTCGACTTGTGCATTGGGCATGAAATTAATTCAAAATGTGCATGTGATTGGAAATTATATAATTGAGACTAACCTGCAGATTGCGCATACCAAAAGCCAGGTAAGTGCAAATTGTGTGCTTATTATGTGATTGTTGAGTGTTAGTGTGTTTAACCGGTCTGGAGGTACGTGTTAGCCTAGGTGGGGTTCAGGGTGTGTACTTATTGAGATGTGTTCTCATAGTTGTTTCAACCAAATAATTTCAGAACCTTGGCCTAAGCAATGTACCTTCCGCTGCTGCCCGTGGCGTTTTGGGATTTCGATGCACACTAACCATAATATTGTAGAGTACCCTATAGAAGAAAATACGACCTGGGTTAAACATACTACTGTAATCTGGGTAGACGCTGGACTACCTCTCCGGCAAGCCCACATCTATACAGCTTGAATGTTTAGGGACGGGTTGGACGAGTTTGGCCCCATCCGTGACTTTGATGTACCGTTTGACGGAGTAGAGGATTGCGACCCGTCAACCATACCGCCTCCTGACGCGAGATGACTAGTCTGGAGACTAGCATGGCACAGTCTGGATTTCAGCCTGCGCCTGTAGCACCTGAGCCCTTAGGGGCCAAGCATGATCCGAAGACGGAAGAATCCCAGGTAAGGTATGATCCTATGGAAGTGGAT
>JAMXDD010000008.1:15236543-15279407 GCA_024733475.1 Syzygium grande | reverse complement strand
AAATGGCCACCAAAGTCGTACAAGGTAAAGAGCAATTGAGGGCCATTAAGGCCACGACTTCTGAGGTGGGGCAAGTGGCTGGCGTCGCCTGTAAAGGCCGGAGAAGAGAGAGAAGAGGGGTGGTCTTTCTCAAGCAAAAAACAGAGCACCGGAAGAGAGAGAGATTGAGAGAGATTTTGAGAGAAAAAGAACGAGCCAAGAGAGTTTGTAGGTCACCAAAGGCACCAGCAACCCCATCGTCGCCGCGCATCACGGCAACCAATTTCTAGACGACCGCCGACCGGTGAGTTCATTCGGTCCTGCTATACCCTATTTTTTTGCGTCGATTGGCTAGGATTCGCATCGATGGTTTTGTGCGAATCCCGGCCCATAACGTCATTGATCCTAGTCTATACTCACCTTTGGAGGCAAGCCGTAGCCACCAGAGTAAACCTTGGCCCCGAGAGAGGTCGGAATCCCTCTGTTTTGGTCACGCACTCCACATGTTCGATGAAATGCATGAATGTGATCTGGTTTTGGGTCGTATTTTAGTCCAATTTCAAGTCGTCCGCGTATAGCCTCGATTTGGCAAGGTACTCCTATGAGGATTAGTGATCCTGGGTGGTCTTTCGTTTGGTCGTTCTCAACGTCCCATCGCCATCTTCATTTTGTTCGGTGTTTGGCTAAGGAGCAGCCGCCGATGACAGAGTTGGCCGGCGACGGTGGCCTAGGTGGAGGCCGAGCCTCGGTCTGGGCTGCCTAGGGTGACGCTTGAGTGGGGCGATGTCGGGCCGAGACAAGTGGTGTCTTAACCGCCTCCGGCGAGTCCCCGCGAAACAAAGGAAAACAGGGAGTTCAGATCTGTGAAGGGGGTACAATCGGGTCAAATCTGGGTCGGGTTCCTCGCCTAACCTGGATCCGCCAACCTAACCCCGATTTTAATATTATATTATTATTATATTAAATTTGGTGGTGCTGGTTGTTCGGAGACATGGGCCCTTCGTTGTCCGTCTCCTCTTCTTGTTCTCGTCCTTTTGGCTGGTTGTATAGCTCCTGCTGATCCTTTCTTGACCTCTTTCGGACAGCTCTATGTCCTAATTAGGTCAGGAGTTGGGTTAGGCTTTAGGTTGTATTTGGTGGTTTGAAAAGTTATACATATTCTTACTTTTACCAAAAAGTTTTTTTTTAAAAAATTCGTTTTTTATTTTATTTTCTTTTAAAATTATGAAATATTTTAGAAATTAATCTTTTTGGAATATTTTTCTAAATTATGTGAATTATTTGACTATTAATTATGTTTAGGTCGGATAGGCCTATAGGGTTATACGGTAGTATTTTACATGTTATTACTATTGTTCTATTATTATTATGCATGTTGTTTCTAATTAGAATATAATTACATAAATTGTCGTGATTTGAATGTTGTCACCTTAGTTAGGATTAGGACCCTAGGCTGCAATCTATCTTGACTGCTAATCACTAATGATTGTGCACGCGTTTGATCACTTTACATGTTAGGGGATATGTCCTAAAATAAATCCAAATTGCTTGACAAATATTTTTTGAAATGTACAAGGTAGAAAGGAACCGAAAGGTTATTAGTTACCTAACTAATGTAACCAAGTCCCTGAACTCATTTGATCTCTGGTTCGCAGAAGTAAGCAATTCTTCCATTGTCTTGCTTGGGTGTCTAATCGACTCACCTCAAACTGATTAGTGGTGACTCCTAGATAAAAATCACTTGCAGGTTAAAAACTTAAACCCTAAGTTGCGATTTGGTATGGGTTTGAGAGAGCCCGAGTTAAGTCCCGAACTTAGACTTAGCGCGTACCAGGCAAGACCCCCTTTTTTTATGTTAAAAAAAAAAGTCGGAGGTCGGTCGTAACATATCACTAAAATGAAAAACCCTATATCCTAAGCTCTAAAACCCCAAACCCCGAAACCCAAATCCCTAAAAGCCTAAAGCCAAACCCTAAACCTTCTAAACCCCAAATCCTAAACCCAAAAACCCAAACCCTGAAATCTCAAACTCGAAATACTAAACCCTAAACCCCAAAACTCCAAATCCGAAACCCTAAAACCTAAATCCTAAAATCGCAATTCCAAACCCTAAATCCTAAAATGTTAAATTGCAAAACCCCAAACCCTATACCCTAAACCCCAAACTCCAAAACTCGAATCCCTAAAACCCTAAACCACTAAACCCCAAACCCTAAACCCAAACCCGAAACTCGAAATGCTAAACCTAAAACCCCCAAACCCAAAACTCTAAAAACTAAACCCCAAATCCTAAACCGTAAAATCTAAAATCTAAAACCCCAAACCCTAAACCTCAAAATCGAAATCCTAAAACCCTAACCCCTAACCCCTAGTCCCAAATCCTAAAATCTTACACCCTAAACTGCAATTTCCTCGACCATCATCCGATATTTGATTTCTCTATAAGGAGTAATTTTATCTATGATTGTATTAAGGTCATCCAATTCTATATCATAATATATTATTATTCTATTTCTAGTCTAATTTTATCCAAACATGAATTGTTAAGTCCCCTAAACTGCAATTTCCTCTACCACCATTCGATATTTGCTTTGTCTATAAAGAGTAATATTTTTTATGATTGTACTAAAGTCATCCAATTCTATGTCATACTATATTCTTATTCTTTTTCTATCCCAATTTATCCAAACATGAATTGTTAAGTCTCCACCGACAATTTTATAATTAAATGAAAAAATTGGGAGTAGAAATTTTTAGTATCCTACCAAACACATTTCTATTATTTTTGTACTCTAGGAATAGAAATTTTGTACAGTTACTAAATACATTTTTTTGCTCGAAAACTCATCTAGGGAATAAAAAAAGAAAAAGCTATTTCTGAACATAAATTGTTTCGGGAATAGAAAAGTTATTAGACAGACCCTAGAAACTGAAATTAAAATCATCAGTTGAACTAATGAGGGGGAGTCATGTTAGAAGTCACATGAGAGAATCACATAATAGTGGAATGAATTAATTAGAAAGTTATCGTATCCGTCTATGTTTGTGACTTCAATTAATAGCTATCATTATTTTTTAATCTTATCTCCAAGACTATACAGCTATTTATGAATAGAAGTACAATTGAACTTCATCCTCAATCTTCATTTTTGTGCCTCTATTGATTGTCTCGTGATATTCTCTGATCATATTGATAATTAGAGACTATATCAATTCCTTCTATATGCTTAGAATTGTAAATCTTATCCTTTCAGAGCTTGTTAAGCAATTCAGATTATATATCAAATCTCAAATAACTTTTCTATATTTTTCCACATATGTATATTCATAAATAGTTTTGTCATCATAAAAAGGGGAGAGATTATTGGGAAAACCTTCAACTATATTTTTAAACTAACAAAACCATCTATTTATCATGATTATTTGATAAATGTAAATGTTGCTTATTTCAAGTTGTGTTGATATAACGAAACCTTTATCACTATCAGTGGCATCTAAAGTTTGCAATGGAAAGATGTATAAAAGGTAGAAGGACCTTGATAGAGGGCAAACAAGTTTGGGAGAATGGGAAGTTCATGCGGCTTCGAGGTATCATGATAAGTCGAATGGCTAAATGATGTATTGGTCATTAACGTACTTGGAAAGATAAATGGATAGCAGTTCATGTTATGACTAAATATTCAACGAAGAGGGGATTGAATAAGTTGATAATTGAAATTTGATAAATTTTGTGGAATTATTAAAATCAAGTTTGATATATGCAGGAACTATGTAATATATGCAAGAGTAAGTTGATGATATCAAGTGCAGTGGCTTCTATCAAATAAATATTGAAATAAATAGATAGAAGAGTTGCAACAGATCTCATAATGGTTCAGCTAGATTAATCCTATGTCCATTCTCCAATACTTGCAGCCACCAATAGGCTAAAATCCGCTAGTAATCCTTTGAGTCATTATAACGGAGTTAGTGCTGCTTCTACCCGAAGTTAGTATATCATACTACTAATTCGAAACACTATTACAACATTCGTATACTTCTTAAAAGAGATTACAATTTGTGAAGCACTCTCAATAAATGAACTTCTCACTCAATAACAAGTGTATAAGAGTATTAAAGACTAAAGCTTTCTTTGTTCGGGACCTCTGAATTGAAGTTAAACTAGCTTGCTTAGATTTGAGGTCACACCATAGATCTGAAAGTATGAGAAAGTGAAATAGAGTGGCATGAGAGAGAGAGAGAGAGAGAGAGAGAGAGAGAGAGAGAGAGAGAGAGAGAGAGAGAGAGAGAGAGAGAGAGAGAGAGAGAGAGGCATTGCGGTAGCTATGGTCATGCGATGGTTGTCGCGAGTCAATAATCGATGATGATGATGTTGGTGATGGACGGAGAGAGATGGGGTTAAAGTGGGATGGAGGCCGTGGTGACAAATCTCACAAACCTGGCATTGCAGTTAGCGAATGATTATATTGAGCGGAATTCATAAAGAGTTCATGGACTAAATAAAAAAAAAAAAATGGGAACCATATTGAACATTGAGCAAAAAGTCAAGACTACTCATGATGCTAGCCTTTTTTATTTACCTTGGCATTGTAGTTTATAATGTCCCTTAAATTTTTTATTAATAATATTTACCATGTTTTTTGTGCGATCATAATTGGTCTTCTTTCGCTGGTTAAAGACATCGTGTGATTGTATCAAATCACAGCATTCTCAACTTTACGTATAGAACAGATTTCTCCTATATATAATTTTTTTTTTCTTTGGATAAAGATAAAGCAAATATCATGAATTCCCGATTACTTACTCCAATTCACTAATATTCTTGATGCCCATAAGAAATTAGAAAGTTCCTCAATTCATGTGCAATTCATGAGCAATTTTTACTCCGATAAATCTTCAATGCGATGGCCAACTCCACTCCACAGATCCGAAAGTACGAGAAAGAAAAACAGAGAGGCATTATCGTGGCTCCAGTAATTCGGAGGCCGCGAGTGTTGCGATGGTCGCATGATGTTGGTGATGGGCGGTGACTATGGAACGGACAAGCTATATATTTAAAGTAGGGGTGTCGAACCGAACCGAAAAATCGAACCGAGATACAAACCGAACCGAACCGAACCGAAAATTTCGTGCATTTCGGTTCGGTTTATTTCGCTTCGGAAAAATAAATCAATTTTTCTTTTCGGTTCGGTTCATTTTGGTTCGGTTCGGTTCAGTTCGGATCGAACTCGACTAAAACAAACACGCCGGTTTAGGGTTATTTTGCTATCTCTCTCTCCCTTCTCTCTCCTCTCTCCTCTCTTTTATGCTTAATGAACTTGAAACCGAAAACTGATCCGAACCAAACCAAATCGATTTTTCGGTTCGATTCCAATCGGTTCAATTCAAATTCGATTCGGTTCAAGGGGCATCCTTAATGGTTCGGTTCGGTTCGGTTTTTTTTAAAAAATCGAACCGAACCGAACCATTTACACCCCTAATTTAAAGATACTTCATCTTTATCCGTTTTTTTTTACTGAATCTCAAATCAGCGAGATTATTGTAAAAAGACAAATGTTTGAGAATGATAATAGAAATTTATTCAAGATAATTTATCTTTATTTTTGTATTATATTGATTGAATACATTTAAGAAAGCGTTTGAATATACTTTCTTTCTATCCATTTTTAAAGTTACACTTAATAAGTAATAGACATTTGAGGATAATAAATCATTGAACTAACGGAAATTTGTCGAATATGCAAATGTCAAGTGGTTTACAAAATTTGTTTATTAAGTGATTTGTTTCCTTCCAGCAAAAAACAAAGAAATTTTTCTTACTTTAAACGGTATTTTATAAACAAGTAAGTCACATTCAGGAACCAATAATAGCTCGACGCGCCACATACCAAACCAATTTTTTCAACCAAAATCAGTAAATCAGCATTTTCCTTAGTAAAAATATATATAGCAAACAAAAGATTTTACATACGATCTTTATCAACCCAAATTCACCCCTTTATTCCAAAAGAAAAAGAAAAGAAAACAAATTGCTAATATGTGTGTATACACATACCTAGATGAGGTGAATCGTTCTCATGCTCGATGAGCATCTCTTAAAACACATTATCCAAACGTGTATAATGAGCACTGGCCTCTCTCCTTCATTTGGTGTCCTCGCAATCAGTTCAATACCACTATTAGGAGAAGCTTCCCTACTTCGAAAATGCGAGATTGGAACTATCTTAGATCTATTTCTCTCTAAACATTTGAAAAATCCGTGCTCTCGGAAGAAGTTATTTGCAATTTTCGAAAACATGGACCAAAGGGAGCAGTCACTGGAACGAATTGCAGTTGAAGAAGGCCATTGAGAATAGAAGAACAAAACCACATATATCAATACAGAAGATACCGAGACGATCCCGGTACTCACAAACAGCCCTCCGAAGCTATACACGCTCAGGCTAAGATTTTCTAAAAAGATTGCAGCATCTTGATCTTGGCACGAGCTTTCACCGCAGAAATATTTTCTTTCGATCACATCCATTTTTGCTTTATCTTGAGTGACATTCAAGATTGCCCTTGAGAAGTAGGAGACCAAAGGGGACCCCAAAGGAAAGGCCTGATGAACAATTAGTCATGTTACTTCGTGGCTTTACCTAAAAATGAAAAAAATTTATATTTACAAGAATTTATTTTAGGTTAGTGAAGAAGGAATAGTGACAATATGTCACACCCCAGACCCCACCGAGCCGCGACATCCCGATCACGGTCGATAATTTGAACGCGACGTCCCAGGACGCGTCGCCGACCCCAAACGAATCACGCAAGCGGAAGTAAAATAAAACAACCCAGACAATAAAACACAATAATGGAATAGAACATCGTAATTTAACAATTACATAACATTAACTTGAGTTCACACGGTCATACATTAGGCTGCTATGGCTAAATCCACCTTCGACATCAAAAGAGAATCGGTGGCTGGGTAGACTATTAATCACTCAAAACGGGACCCTACCAAAAAGACCTCCTGGCCCTACTCCTAAATATCCCTACGGTGCCCAATCCGGATCGGATGCTAAGGAATTTGACTCTGAATCCGAGTAGATCTCGATCGGGTTCTCCTCCTCCTCTCCCTTCTCGACCGCCATGGGCTCCTCTTCGGGCTCGGACTCGGACTCCTCTTCGGGCTCGGGCTCGGGGGCAAGTGTCGGTACTAGACTGGGGTTCACCGAATGACTGTCAAGATTTGACCCCTCGCCGTCGGGGGCGAACTTGTCCCAAGGCTCCCAATTAACCGCATCCTCATTGGTATGCCTTAATCCTTCAAAACCTCGAATTGGCCCTGAGTTCATCAATTCCTCCCTATGGGTCTAGGCCAAGTAGTCATGGCGCTCCAACTCATATCGGCCCACATCTACCCAAACATAAGTGCGATGCCTAATATATGTTTCGCCCGGGTTTAGACCCGGGTACTCATTGTCCTCATGCACCATATGCATGGGGACCCCAAAACGCCTAGGTGGCGCCATACTCAAGGGCGGGGATCTGAAAATGGTTATATAATAACCGTGAGAACGAGTCTCAATAAGCAACACCCTAAACCTCACCTAGGCTAATGCGTACCCAAATCAGTCTAACATGCAAATCACCAGACATTACAATCAATTTCACATGACAAGCTGACCTCGCCTCAAACCACGAGCCAACCCTGCATATTAGTCCAAACATGATAATGCAAGAATAGTTCACTGCCATATCGCAATCACCCGACACACACACTCCCACTCGAAATCAACCAATCCAACGAAGTACTCACACGTACATTCAGCCAATCCAATCAGTCACATCACGCATACGTGTCCAACCAATTTTCCTCTCACGGACCATTGTCAACACGTCTCAAATCCGGTCTCACAGGCACACAAGTCACGCAATTCGATCAATTCCAATGGCCGCCGTCAACACGTCCCAAGCCATATCATTCAATCAATTCCAGTGGCCGCCGTCAACACGTCCCAAGCCACACTAGTTAATCAATTCCAACGACCGACGTAAACACGTCCCGGTCCAACACACCATTAACAGCCACCGTCAACACGTCTCAAGCCCGCATTCCAATTTGGCCCATCGACCGTTCATGCCTTCACACGGACCGCCGTCAACACGTCCCAAGTCCGCAGCCCTCCGATCGATCCGGGCTTAAAATTTACAGGCAAGCACACGCCACTCAATTCAATCAAATTCACGCCAAACTACATCAAACAACTCAAATTCACAACTCGGTCCAATTCACAATTCACCACTCAAATCCACAAACCTGACGTTCAAGTCGGTCACGTACAATTTTCCCAACTCAAGCACTCTATTTTATCTAATCTAATTAGCCTAATTAGAATGTAATATAATTCAATTAAAACACCATATAAATAAATTAAAATACGCCCTAGTCGTTTCTAACCCGAGACAAATCAATAAAATACCCAAAATACTAGGTAGGGTTTAGGAAGTCACTTATCTAAATGGGGGCGGGCCGCTGAGGCGCTGGGCGACAAAGGGCTGAGGCTTGGCCACGGACGAAAGGCTAGACGAGCTGAAGCCGGGAAGGAGGGGGTAAGGGGACGCGACGGTAACGGCGGGCGAAAAGCCTGGCGGTCACGCAAGGGAGGAGGAGAAGAGGGTGGCTGGGCGGCGAGAGGGCAGCGGGCGCGACGGAGGGCCGGAGCTGGCCGGGCGGGCGACGGGCAAAGACGGGCGGGTGCTCGGGCGGCATTACCGGGCGAGCGTAAGAGGGAGCGGGCCTCGGGCAGACCTAAAGTGGATACTCAGAGACCGAGGAAAAAGAAGAATAAGAAGAAGAAGAAGAAGAAAAGGAAAAAGGAGGAGAGAGGAGAGAGAGGTGTCGGAAGGGGGTTGGGTCTACATGGGAAGGGGGAAGGGACGTGTGCATGGGGGGTGAGGGGGTGAGGGGGGGGAGAGAGAGAGAGAGAGAGAGAGAGAGAGTGAGAGAAAAGGAAGAGAGAGGGGGAGAGAGAGAGAGAGACACGCGCGGGAGGGAGGGGGTCGGCAGGAGGGAGGGGAGAGAGAGAGAGAGAAAAGGAAGAAAAGGACTAATTTATATTTTTCGAGCGATCCAACGGACACGGTTCAAACTAAAAAAATCGACCTAACGGTCCCGATTCAAATTCGGAAAATGGTCTAACGGTCCACGAAAAATCTCAAATAATAATATAAGGCAAATGGTCAAAATAAAATAACTTAAGACACACTACGAGGGAGGTCTACTAGTCCAAATTCGCACCCGGTCAAAAATTCACTTTCTCGCCATCCTTGATAATCTCGACATTGACCACAATAATATCAACACCGTCCAATTTATTTCACTCCGAAACTCCCGAAAATCGACTGCCAAGTTCGGGGTCTAAATAACGACCAAATTCGATCGAGTGTGATTCTAGCAAAATTTCTATTTTTAAAAACAAGAACCCGAAAGTGATTAGTTCCCGAGCGAAATTCTATTATAAGCGCATTGATAAATTACACGTTTTATAAACCCCAAAAAATGGGCCAAAATCCGGAATGTCACAATTCTTCCACCTTACAAAAATTTCGTCTTCGAAATTTATAATCCAACTCAACTATCTAAACAAATGGGGGTATTGATGTCGCATCAACTCTTCACTTTTCCACATCGCACCTTCGGTCCCATGGTGCTCTCAAATTACTTTGACCATTGGAATTTTCTTGTTCCGCAACACTCTTTCTATTCTGTCCTCGATCCGCATTAGCCTTTCCACGTACGACACCCTGTCGTCCACATCTATTTGCTCAAAATTCAGTACGTGGGTCCGGTCCGGTTCATACTTCCTCAACATAGACACGTGGAACACATTATGAACATGACATAAATTTGGCGGTAGCGCGAGACGATAAGCTAAAGTGTCTATTCTCTCTAAGACCTCGAATGGGCCCACGTACTTCGGGCTCAATTTTCCTTTCTTACCAAACCGTGACAATCCTCTCATCGATGACACCTTGAGGAATACGTGGTCCCCTACTTGAAACTCCAAAGGCCTACGTCTCCGGTCTGCATAATTCTTTTGGCGGCTCTCCGCGATTCTGAGTCTATCTCGGATAACCTTGACTGTCTCAATTGACCGTTGCACTAACTCAGGATCCGAAATGCTCCTCTCACCAACTTCATCCCAACAAACCGAGTTCTACAAGCTCTGCCATACAATGCTTCAAACGGTGCCATTCTGATACTCTGCTGGTAGCTATTGTTATAGGTGAATTCAACCAAATGCAACTATTCCTCCCGGCCACCCTTAAAATCCAAAACACATGCTCGCAGCATGTCCTCCAAAGTCTGAATCTTTCTTTCAGACTGGCCATCCGTCTGGGGATAATAGGCCGTACTAAACTGTAACTTCGTTCCTAATGCCGTATGAAGACTTTTCCAAAAGGTGGCAATAAATTTAGGATCACGGTCCGAAGTGATCGTCACTAGTACTCCATGGAGACGGACTATATGTCGTACATACAAATCGGCATACCTTTCCAAGGCGAAATCCTTTCGCACCGGTAGAAAATGTGCAGACTTTGTCAACCGATCAACTATCACCCAAATCGAATCATGACCCCTTTGACTTCTCGGCAATCCCATTACAAAGTCCATCGTAATGTGCTCCCATTTCCACTCGGGAATTTCCAATGGCTGCAACATTCCACTCGGCTTGTAATGTTGCGCCTTCACTTGTTGGCACATTAAACACTTAGCAACATGCTTGGCCACGTCCACTTTCATGCCGTTCCACCAATAATGCTGCTGTAAATTCTAATACATTTTCGTACTCCCCGGGTGAATACTGCAAGTGCTACGGTGTACTTTAGACAAAATCTCTTCCTTTAGTTCTGTATCACTGGGTACATATAACCGTCCACAAAACTTTAAAATTCCATGCTCGGATACCTGAAAATCCGACTTCCTTTTTGTGGCATCCATACTCAAAATTTTCTGAATCTCTGGGTCCATCGATTGTAGAGCCTTAATCTTAATCTGTATTTCATGTTCAAACCTCAATGCTACAAGTAGACTCGAGACATGACTAACTTCGAACTTAAATTCCGAGTCCCGAACTCCCTCCAACAGAGTCCACTCCTTGACCATCATATGTGCAATGCTTGATTTCAGGCTCAAAGCATCCGCTACCTTGTTAGCTTTTCCAGGATGGTACATTATATCGCAATCATAGTCCTTCAGGAGTTCCATCCAACGGCGTTGTCTCATGTTTAATTCCTTTTGAGAAAACAAGTATCTTAGACTTTGATGGTCAGTATAAATTTGAAATTTCTCCCCACACAAGTAGTGCCTCCAAATCTTAAGAGCGAAAATAATCGCGGCTAATTCCAAGTCACGCGTTGGATAATTCTGCTCATGTGGCCTCAATTGCCGCGATGCGTATGCCACTACTTTTCCATGTTGCATTAACATGCATCCCAATCCCTTTAACGATGCGTCACTGTAAATCTCATATCCTCCCGGACCTGACGGAATTGTTAACACTGGCGCAGTCGTCAATTTCTGTTTTAATTCTTGGAAACTCCTTTCGCACTTATCCGTCCATTCAAACCTCGTCTCCTTTTTTAGTAACCGCGTCAACGGCGTCGCTAATGCCGAAAATTTCTCCACGAAGTGTCTGTAATACCTTGCTAAACCCAAAAAGCTCCAAACCTCGGTTACTGTTATCGGCCTTGGCCAATTCACGACGGCTTTAATTTTCGCTAAGTCCACTGCAATCCCTTCTCCGGATACCATATGTCCTAAGAATGCCACTCGATGAAGCCATAATTCGCACTTACTGAACTTAGTGTAGAGCACATGTTTCCTTAGGGTCTGTAGAACCTTTTCCAAATGTACCTCGTGCTCGGCGGAACTCTTCGAGTACACCAAAATATCATCTTTAAACACGATCACGAACTGATCCAAAAATTCTTTGAACACCCGATTCATTAAATCCATAAAGGCTGCAGGGGCATTCGTCAATCCAAACGGCATCACCGTATACTCATAGTGCCCATACCTCATCCTAAACGCCGACTTCAGCACGTCCTCTTTCTTGATCCTCAATTGATGATAGCCAGTCCTCAGATCGATCTTAGAAAACACTGACGCCCCTTGCAACTGGTCAAATAGGTCATCAATCATTGGCAACGGGTACTTATTCTTAATGGTCATCTGGTTCAGTTGTCTATAGTTAATGCACAACCTCAATGATCCATCTTTTTTCCTTACGAATAATACTAGCGCTACCTATGGAGACGCACTAGGACGAATGAAGCCTTTATCCAATAACTTTTGCATTTAGACTTTTAATTCTTTCAACTTTGACATCGACATCCTATAAGATGCTTTCGAGATCGGTTCTGTCCCTGGGGCTAACTCAATCGCAAACTCCACTTCTCTCTCAGGTGGCAGTCCCGGCAATTCCTGAGGAAAGACATCAAGAAAATTGCACACTACGGCTGTATCCTCTAGCCTCGGCTCTCCAGTCGTCGAATCAACTACATTTGCTAGAAATCCTTGGCACCCCTCATCTAACAGTTTCGATACCTCGAGCGACGAAATCCAAGGGATCGAGGTTCCTCCTCAGTTTCCCACAAACTCAAATTTAGGCCGTCCAACAGGATTAAATTGGATCACCTTATTACTACAGTCCATAACAGCTTTCTATTTGACTAGCCACTCCATACCGATAATCACATCAAAGTCATGCATACGTAACACTGCTAGATCTATCCTCCCTTCCCAATCGTCAATCACTAACTTACAATCGGGACATCCTAATGCAATAAGCACCTTATCATTCAGCGGGTAGTAACACATAGCATAACATCAAGCGATTTTGGTTCAATCCCAGATAATTCAACGAACTGCTGAGAAATAAACGAATGCGACGCTCCCGAATCAAACAAGGCATATGCAGCATGATCACAGAGAGAGACCGTACCTGTGACCACGCTAGGCGCGTCCTGCGCCTCCCTCCTTGCCATTGCATACACCCGTCCTTGGGTCGGCGGCCTACTCTAATTTGCCGGCTGGATAGCTCTAAATTAATTTCCATTCCGGGGTGGTGGCGACGGTAGTGCGGGCAGCCCAGCTTGTCTATTGTTGGGGCAGTCCTTCATTTGATGGCCCCTCCCGCCACAAATAAAACATGCTCCACCCCTATTCGGGCAAGGTCCATTTCCGTGTCTTCCTCCACATAACCTGCACGGGGCGTTCTGATAACGGTTCGGCTTTCCAATATTCCTCCGAGCTGAGGGACGGAGCGACTATTTCCCATCATAGGTCTTTTCCCGAATTGACGGTTGTCCCTAGCCGGGGCAAACCGCGATCCGGAAGCGGCAACCCGATCCATCTGATCTCGTTCGATTGCCTAAGCCTTTTCATATATTTCATTGTAGTTTCTCAAGTTCAAGGAAATCATTTGACTACGAAGGTCCGGCTTCAGCCCATCCCGGAACCTCCTAGCCTTGTCCATTGGATCCTCCACCATCCTGGGGGCAAATTTGGACAATCTTGCAAACTCGGCTTCATACTGGTCCACTGACGACTAACCCTATCAAAGTCTCATAAATTCTGTCAGTTTCTGCTCTCGGGCACTTTCCGAGAAGTATTTACCATTGAAGGTCTTAGTGAAGATAGCCCAATTCGGAGCAGTACCAGTGGGGAACACTTGACCCCTAGGTGGCCCTCCACCAATCACTTGCATTGTTTTGAAGCTAGTAGACTCCTAACGTTACCTTCTCTTCCTCGGTACACCCCAGCACCTCAAAAGCTTTCTCTAGCTCCTCTACCCATCTTGGTGCAGCTTCGGGGTCACCTTTCCCATCAAATTTCGAGGGTTTCAGCCTCAGGAACTGCTCAACTAGCTTGGACATCGGCCTGATCATATTTACTCGCATCACACCCGGATCTCCACCAATCACATTATTCCCCGATTCCCATTATTCCTAATGATCTCACTGGCAGCTGCAGCTGCGACAGTAGCACTCCTTTCCCCGGTCTGTCTACCCAATACTAATCCTGCTTCCTCGAGTACCCTCCACAGTTCATCCAATATAGGATCCCCCACGACTCCAGCTTGCGGGGCTACGACCTCGACCTCTACCTCGACCTCGACCGCTCATCTTATTGATTCTCGCAATTGCTCACTTGCTAAGTTCCACATAGGGTTGGAAACCTAGGCCAACTATACCGATCTCACCCCTAGGCAATGCATCGTAATCTGATTCACTAAGCGGCAACAATCACAACATCACTCAATCACAACCAATAGGGTTTCGTGCACTTACCTCAAGTCCTGACGCACCTGCACCTCATATATTAATGCATAATTTCAAGCAGCAACCACAATCACACTGTTTGGGGTACGCATAGCACGCGAGTCTCCTTAACTGGCTACCCCAAGGTCATCGCTCCTTATCACTCCCGGTTTCGACCGACTTGGTCGAGCTGACCTTACTCTGATACCAAATCAACAGGGATGTCACGCCCGGACCCCACCGAGCCCACGACATCCCGACCACAATTGATAATTTGAACGCGACGTCCTAGGACGCGTTGCTGACCCCAAACGAATCACGCAAGCGGTGGTAAAATAAAACAACCCAGATAATAAAACACGACAATGGGATAGAACATCGTAATTTAACAATTACGTAACATTAACTTGAGTTCACACGGTCATACATTAGGCTGCTAGGATTAAATCCACCTTCGACATCAAAAGGGAACCGGTGGTTAGGTAGACTACTAATCACTCAAAACAGGACCCTACCAAAAAGACCTCCTGGCCGTACTCCTAAATATCCCTACGGTGCCCAATTCAGATCGGACGCTGAGGAATCTGACTCTGAATCCGAGTCGATCTTGATCGGGTTCTCCTCCTCCTCTCCCAGCTCGACCGCCATGGGCTCCTCTTCGGGCTCGGACTCGAACTCCTCTTCGGGCTCGGGCTCAGGCTCGGAGGCAAGTGTCGGTACTGGACTGGGGTTCACCGAATGATTGTCGGGATCTGACACCTCGCCGTCAGGGGTGAACTTGTCCCAGGGCTCCCAATTAACCGCATCCTCATCGGTATGCCTCAATCATTTAAAACCTTGAATTGGCCCTGAATTCATCAATCCTTCCCTATGGGTCCAGGCCAAGTAGTTGTGGCGCTCCAACTCATCTCGGCCCACATCTACCCAAACATAAGTGCGATGCCTAATATATGCCTCGCCCGGATTCAGACCCGGGTACTCGTTGTCCTCATGCACCATATGCATGGGGACCCCAAAATGCCTAGGTGGCGCATACTCAAGGGCGGGGATCTGAAAATGGTTATATAATAACCGTGAGAACGAGTTTCAATAAGTAACACCCTAAACCTTACCTAGGCTAATGCGTACCCAGACCAGTCTAACATGCAAATCACCAGACATTACAATCAATTTCACATGACAAGCTTACCTCGCCTCAAACCACGTGCCAACCCTGCATATTAGTCCAAACATGATAATGCAAGAATAGTTCACTACCATACCGCAATCACCCGACACACACACTCCCACTCGAAATCAATCAATCAAACCAAGCACTCACACGTACATTCAGCCAATCCAATCAATCATATCACGCACACGTGTTCAACCAATTTTCCTCTCACGGACCATCGTCAACACGTCTCAAATCCGGTCTCACAGGCACACAAGTCACGCAATTCGATCAATTCCAGTGGCCGCCGTCAACACGTCCCAAGCCACACTTGTCAATCAATTCCAACGACCGACGTAAACACGTCCCGGTCCAACACACCTTTAACGGGCCACCGTCAACACGTCTCAAGCCCGCGTTCCAATTTGGCCCATCGACTGTTCATGCCTTCACACGGACCGCCGTCAACACGTCCTAAGTCCGCAGCCCTCCGATCGATCCGAGCTTAAAATTTACAGGCAAGCACACGCCACTCAATTCAATCAAATTCACGCCAAACTACATCAAACAACTCAAATTCACAACTCGGTCCAATTCACAATTCACCACTCAAATCCATAAACCCGACGTTCAAGTCGGTCACGTACAATTTTCCCAACTCAAGCACTCTATTTTATCTAATCTAATTAGCCTAATTAGAACGTAATATAATTCAATTAAAACACCATATAAATAAATTAAAATACGCCCTAGCCGTTCTAACCCGAGACAAATCAATAAAATACCCAAAATACTAGGTAGGGTTTAGGAAGTCACTTACCTAAATTTGCCCGGAAAAACCGGCTCGGGCCTAAAATGGCCCGAGTGAACAGTGTGGACTAGGCACACGTGCGGGCACGGCGGTCGGCCACGCGCGCTGGCACGGCACGCGACGGCGGCAAGGGCGGGCATGGGCGTGGCACGGCTTGGGCTGGCCGGGCCGGGTTTGGCGGCGATCAGCGTGGCAGCTGGAGAGGGGGGGGGGGTCGGGGTGGTGAGGTAAGAGGGAGACGGAGAGGGAGAGGGAGGGGGAAGGCTGAGGAGGGGTCAGAGGGTCGGCGGGCGGCTAGCGCCGAGGCGTACAAAGACGTGGCGCGGGGCTGCACGCGCCGCTGGGCGGGTGGCATGCTATGCCAGCTGGGCCTCGGCTGCTGGAATGTAGGTTGGACGAAAGGGACCGGAGGGAGAAGGAGGAGGGTAAGGGGAGGGGTGGTAGCCGCCAGGGCGGTAGCTGGATGTAGTGGAGGCGGTATGAATTTGCAGGGGAAGCTGGCAGGCATGGGCGCGACGAAAAGTGGTGGTGAGGCTCGCTAAGCGCGAGCGCTAAAGGGAGGAGAAGAGAGCGACCGGGTAGCTAGTGGGCGCCAGAAATGGCGGCCGAGCTTGCTGGCGACGGTGGTGGGGCGGCACGGCACGGGCGGGCTCGGGTAGTGTCGGCTGGGCGAGCGTAAGAGGGAGCGTATAGATGCGAGATCGGGCGAACGCCAAGTAAGAAGAAGAAGAAGAAGAAGAAGAAGAAAAAGAAGAAGAAAAAAGGAAAAAGGAGGAGAGAGGAGAGAGAGAGGTGTCAGGGGGTTGGTCTACATGCAGGGGGAAGGGAAGTTGCATGGGGGGTGACGTGCACGGCGGGGAGGGGGGGAGAGAGAGAGAGAGAGAGAGAGAGAGAGAGAGAGAGAGAGAGAAAAGGAAGAGAGAGGGGGAGAGAGAAAGAGACACGCGGGAGGGAGGGGGGTCGGCAGAGGGGAGAGGAGAGAGAGAGAGAGAAAAAAGAAGAAAAGGACTAATTTATATTTTTCGAGCGCGATCCAACGGACACGGTTCAAACTAAAAAAAAATTGACCTAACGGTCTTGATTCAAATTCGGAAAATGGTCTAACGGTCCACGAAAAATCTCAAATAATAATATAAGGCAAATGGTCAAAATAAAATAACTCAAGACACACTACGAAGGAGGTCTACTAGTCCAAATTCGCACCCAGTCAAAAATTCACTTTCTCACCAACCCTGATAATCTCGATGCTGGCCACAATAATATCAATACCGTCCAGTTTATTTCACTCCGAAACTCCCGAAAATTGACTGCCAAGTTCGGGGTCTAAATAACAATCAAATTCGATCGAATGCGATTCTAGCAAAATTTCTATTTTTAAAAACAAGAACCCGAGAGTAATCGGTTCCCGGACAAAATTCTATTATAAGCGCACTAACGAATTACACGTTTTATAAACTCCAAAAATGGGCCAAAATGTGGAATGTCAGACAATAGATCCATTGTCATGCAAAATGAAGGTCTCTTTAAGTATAAAACACGTGAACCCATTGTTAATTTAGACAAATCATATTGAAGTAGATATTCTACCCCCGCCATTGCAGAGACCTATCCCAAGACATAAACAGTCCTAAAAAATGAAAATGAATAACAATTGATCTATTTTCATGCAAGGTGCATATATATTAGACCCGTGCATGCACAGGTTAGCTAGGAGAGAAAGAGACACTTACAAAGCCAAACCCGTCAGTTTTATAGGTTGGTCCTACCATTTTGTACTTATTGCAGTACTTGGCAAGGAAGAGTTTTATGCATGGCAAATCATCAAAGATTGCCGCAACTCCGTTTTTGCTTCCCTTTGATAGTGCCTCGTGGTATTCCTCGGGCGAGCCATAAGGAATCAATCTAGACTCATCGAAATTGAGCTTTGTCACGAGAAATCCTCTCACATAAGATCCTTCCTGATATCCGACGAAAAGGCGATTCCTTATCAAGTCTTGCACGTCCACAAACTGAGGCGTGAAACGTTGCACGGTTAAAAATGATGCTAAATTTGCAGTATAACTCTGAGTCAGGATAAGCACCACAAATACCCATACGACGAGAACAAGCCTCGTCAAGTTGTTTGCAATCTTCTCTCCTACGTCAATATAAATCAGAGTAAAATTGCTAACAAAAGACTGAGCATAAACAACAAAACACAGTAGAATATGGCAGCCGTTACCGACAAAATCATAATGACAAACAAGGCAAGATATTTTTGTAGAGGACTTACTATGAGCGAACAAAACAAGGCAAGATATTTTTGTAGAGGACTTACTATGAGCAAACACCAATGTAGAGAAGGAAAACCAGAATATTAAGCCGATTTGTTGGCTACGACGACCCCTAAATTCTTCATTTGTTCGATGTTCGAGGAGCCACACGACGGACCCAGTGAAAATGAAGGCCAAACCAGCCGTTAGCCAGAGATTCCAACTCAATGGTTTTATGAAGATCCACGTGTTCCTCCACTAATCATCCTTAATGGCAACTATCATTGCTACACCAGAATCTGAATAGGGAAGTGTAAAATCGACATAGGACGAGCGATATGCAACGATAGTTGTGTCTCCTACAACCGCATCGACTTTCTGCACCATCATGTGTCATAAACTTCAATATTTGTGGCTAATTCACTTTTATCAGAATGAACATGTTAGTGATATCTGTCTACCAATGTCTATCAAAAGAAATCAAGCATATATACAAACCAGCTACATCAATGACAGTGCATAATAATGTTGAGTGAACTACTTCTCTGTAAGGAAATTTTAACATGTATGGTCCAAAAGCTCAAACAAGATTTGAAAAGAATGCACTTACTAATGAGTACAATCATGTTTTCCTTCTTTTTACCAAGCGATTTATCAAGGAACAACGGGGTAAAATTTGCAAAGCACTGACAAACCTGAAGTTTAATATCGTAAAACCTGAAGGTTAATATCATACAACATTTCGTCGTAGGTTCCTGCACTTTGCCTGCTCTCGTTCACGTAAGGAACGTACTGGTGAGGAATAGCAAAAGGCAATGCATCCAGTACTGCCAGAAACATGTCGTGGACGAACCCGGGGTAGCTGGGCACGCCAGTACGCGGATCCCATTCGATTTTGAAGAACTCGCTCAAGCCGTCTTTCTTTGGAACCCCAATCCTTAGTTGCTGTCCTGCTATCGGCATCACCCAACCTTTCGGTGGCTTTGATGTATCTCCTGGCCAAGTAGGCGGCTTCAAATCGTTGGGCGAAGCTCTATAATGTACCTTGCGCCCAAGTCCATTATCCAATAATTTCCTCCCTCCGTCCTACAACATTAAATATTTCGAATGCAATCGGCTGAAGTTCGCTGTTGGGCAAGTTAAATTCTCCACTGAGGCATTGAAATTTGATGCTTAGAATTTTGTCTAGCAATTTCGGGCCCATCTCTGAAATCCCAATAGACGAAAAGTCGAGATTGTTTCTGCTCCTATTCGGCTTTAAATATCTAGACTTTGCACGATCCCATGCCATCTCTCCTGCTAACGCTAATGCTGAAACTGTGTCATATGCCCATAAGCCAAAGAGACTGAGATCAGCAATCTCGTCCTGTGAATTTCTCTCGGCGTAAAGCTTTGTCCATCTCTCTTCGAAATTTCTACGAGACTCTGATGGTGCTACATGTGATCTTACACCTACTACACCTTGTATCGAATCCAAAGTCTTAGAGCTGACCGGGTCCAGTAAAGAGGACAAACCATCAGTGACTATCCACGCAAAGTACTCGCTCACCATGCCCGCCTCACTCGCCAGAGCAAAGAACCGAGACCCGATCACAGCAGTCATATGAACAAGAAAAACTCTGGTCTGCATCACTAACAACTTATTGAGCTCTTTTACGATGTCGATATCTTCTGGAGATGGAGGATTAACGCTTCTGTAAGTGATCCGAGCATCAACCTCTTGATGTTCTCTTGCTTGATGAGCATGAAATGTGTAATACATAGGCAAGGTAAGAAGCATTTTGCTATTGATCTACCGTCAACGGTTGTTCTCTTGATCAATAGCGAGGCTATCCCTTAATCGAAATATAGTGAATTTACTTACTGAGTTGTGACTCACTCTTTATTATTTTCAACTTTGTAGATATGGCTACACCACCCCCAGTTCGCCATGGTCTCCCAATAGAAATGCATGTTTCCGTGATCGACATAGCCGATGTAGAGTCTGAAGTCATGTACCGTAAATGTACTACCACGGTTTGGGTTCAAGAAGATGCAAATGACTTCGTCCCCCATTGCTGTGGAGCCTGGTTTGTTTGGTTTGATGGAGACCTACTTGAACCCCATTCCGATTTTGATGGACCACCCAGGGTCACTAGTAATGACGCACCAAATGTGTCACGCCCCGAAACCTCATCGAGCTCGTGACATCCCTTCTCTGGTCGAATATTGCGACATCCTAGAAAATCGCCAACCTCATTTCATTTTATCAGAGAATTAAATCAATCAATGAAAGCCACAAATACCCGGACAATAATTGACTAGGGTACGAGGGAGAATAAACATCCAATACTTATCCAACTTTATACAATATCCACCGTATACAACCCATACCACAATTTACATGCACACCAAGTATCCTGCACCACCAATATTCAAAAAGATCAGCAACCTGGGTATACCCTATCTTCAAAAATGGAACATTCCAAAAGAGTTACTATGACCCTAAAACTATCCCTAACGCCCGCTAGACGGCGTCCACTCCGATTCCGTCTTCCCAGAATCTAAGTCTAAATCCCTCTGAACCTTTTGCTCGTCTGTTGGGTACTCTACCACGTTATGATCAGTGTGCATCGTATCCCAATCGTTGCGACAGCGGAGGAAGATTCATTGTTCAGGCCGGGGGTTTTGAAATTGTTGGTTGAAACAATCACGAGATCACATCTCAATAAGCATACACCCTAAATCTCACCTAAGCTATCACGTACTTCCAGATAATCACGACAAACAATCACACTTAGCTATTACACCGTAGGCACACAACCAACACTTACCTGGGCCTTTCCAGCGTGCCACCTGCACGTTAGTCACAATAGCACCATTCCACTCACATGCATGTTCTAATCATGTTTTATGCATTCATTCCGATCTCATCACATCTTTTCTATACCACTCGCTAGTGACCCGCATAATGGTACCGCCTCAAGTTCACTACGACCATCTCACACTTGCCTCGCTAGTGGTCCGTGTAATAGTACTGCCTCAGGCTCACTACAACCAACTCATTCTCAACTCGCCAGTAACCCGCGTAATGGTATCGCCTTAGGTTCACTGTGACTAACTCATAACTTCAAGGCTCGTGTAATGGTACCGCCTCAAGTCGTGTATCTTACCTACGTAATAGTACCGTCTCAGGTTTAACACCCACCACCTATGACACAACCCGCATAATGGTACCGCCTCAGGTTAACCGTCCTCCGGTAATACCAGGCATCGTCCCGTGTAGTCGTATTGCCTCAGGACGGATCAATTCCCTATGTAATGATACCGCCTCATGGATTTCCATTATCACACGTACCGCACCACACATGCTTTCTCACTCAATCACATGCTCAACACTCACATGCCAACATATTGACCATTCACACTTGGCCCATGCACGCATCAAACCACGCATTTCTCATGCTCAATAAGCATCTAACACGGCCAATTGACAATCAATTCAATTCGGCCCGAGCATGCACATAACAAAGCACATTTCAATCCATCAAATCACGGTACAATAAACACACAAGGCCACTCACAGGTCCACAAACACAGCCACGTTCATAGGCATAAATTTGACATTTCCAAGCTCATTTCTAACCATATTAAACACCACAATCCAACCACACTACCACACACCAAACCGACACTATTTTTCCTTAAATCGAGCCCTAAGCTCGTCAATTCCATCCCACAACATCTGGCACTCTATTTAATCTCACTCCAACCCCGAAACATCCTCATTTCATCCTCAAATCAACTCATATAACACACATTCAAGCATCAATTCCAATCACGAGGGCGGCAACAACTATTCAACCTTGACATTTCCACCATTCCGCTCATAAAAATGAACACCCATAGAATCAAGGTAAATCTGGGCAGTTTACACAGTGATTGAAATCCCATCAAAATAAATAGTAAACGAATTCCAAAAATTCCAAATTTAAAATATGTTATACTTCAAGATGTTGGGAGCAACTTTCATGAAAAAAACTTCCTCAAATTCGGCCCACAAAATTCTCCATAAAAATAGCAATCCAGACGGGTACAGTAGTCACGAATCCGAGTTTTGAACTAAACAACTAAGATTCAAGTTCTAGCTCACACCCATAGATCTCCAACCCACAAATCTCATTCCCAGATGTCTAATCCAGCATGCAACAGCCACTAAAAGCCCCTGATCAGGTCACCAACCACGATCAGCACCTAATCAACCCCTAAACTACCCTAAACCACGTCTAAACGAGTCCGTTAATACTCGATATCCTAAATAGGGTTCAGGGGGCGACGTACTCGAACTCTAGGCTAACTCAACTAGAGTGAAAAGGGGGATCAGTTGATCGACGGCTCACGGAGGCACACGCCAGTAGCGAGCGGCTCGGCAATGACGACGAGCAGCGTCCTTGGCGGGTGGCGACGATCACGATGAGGGGAAGGGCTGGCTAGTTCGGCCAGGAGTAGGGGGAGAGGGAGTGAACCGAGAGAGGTGAGAGAGAGAATGAGGAGAGAGAGAGGAAGAATTGGACTAAATAGTCCAAGGCAATAATTGAAGGGCCAAATGACCATCATGCCCCTCTCTCACAATCCAAATCAACGGCCAAGATTCATTCTTATCCTAAGATCGACGGCCCGGATCTAATCTTTTCCAAAAATATCCAAGGGCAATTTGGGAATTTCATAAAATTCCAAGGGCAAAATTGTCCAACTCAAAAATTAGGACAAAATGACCAAAATGCCATTCCCCTTTAACACTTGCCCTTTTGTCGCGACCTCCCCGAATCGGCCCCGAGGCCTAAGGGGTTTGGCTAATGGATTACTAAGTTAAACCTAGCTCGAGCTCTCCCAAGCCCATACCAATTCGCGACTTAAATTTAAGTTGTTAACATGCAAATCAATTTCATTTAGGAGTCGCCACTAATCGATTTTTGGTGGGCGATTAGACACCCAAGTGAAGTGCGGAGAAATGCTTCACTTCTACGAACCAGAGATTCAACGGGTACGGGGACTTGATTACACTAATCGATTAACTAGTGCCCTTTCGGTACCTAATCTTGTTCAATTCATCACCTAACGTGTTCTCGCTAATTGGGGATCTCAAAATTCCATTCCTAACTGAGCTAAGGGGAACGACGATTGATATCTAAACCTAGACATGCATAACCAACTACGCGAGGTTTAAATTAAATGTGCAATTCAAAGTGTGTGAACCAAGCATCGTATGCGATTAAATATGACACTAAACGCACAATAGGGCAAGAAAAATCAATTCCAAAACCCAAATGAATTTGCTGATTTTTGAAAAAAATTTTTTTAAAAAAAAAAAAATTTTTTTTTAAAAAAAAATTAAAAAGATTTTTTTAAATTCATTTTTTCGAAATTTTTTTTGAAAAAATTTTTTTTATTTGAAATTTTTTTTTTTTTTTATTAAAAAAAATTAAAATATTTTTGAAATTCTTTTTTTTCTAATTTTTTTGAAATTTTTTTTTTTTAAAATATTTAAAACTTTTTTGAAAATTTTTTTTAATGGAAAATTTTTTTTTGAAATTTTTAATATTAAAAATAAATATAAATATAAAAATAAATAAAGTAAATAAAAGAAAAATTCGAGCCTTTTTCTCTAAAATTTTTTTTTTAAAAAAAAATTTAAGATTTTTTTTCAAATTTTTTTAAAATATTAAAATAATACGATATTAAAATAAATCGGATCCGGGTCGGATCTCCACATCCGACCCGGACCCCGAAACCGACCAGCTCACTTGTCGAGGTCCAAAATTTTTTCGGGCTCACTTGTCGAGCCCGTCGCGGCAAAAAAAATTTTTTTAAAGAAATAGGGCCCGACCCGCATTTTCTAGGTAAATGGTTGGTAGCGACGGTCGTGGATGGGAGGGCTCACCTCGAATCTCTCGGTTCTCTCTGCTCTCTCCCTCGGTCTCTCTTCTCTCTCTGGAATCCCTCCTTCTCCTGTTTAGCTCTCTCTCTCCTTTGTCTGTTTGGCTCCTTCCTCTTCCCCCACTTCGCTCTCTCACTCCCTCTCTTGTTTTGCTCCCCTCGACTCCCGCTCTCTCTCTTCTCGCCTTCCTCCTCTCTCCCCCCCAGTCTGCCCTCTTCCTCTCTAGTTTTTCCCTTTTTCCCCTTTTTCTTCTCTTCTTTTCCTGCTACCTCTGCTTTTTCTTTTTTTCTTTTTTATGAAGTCCACTGGCGAGTCATGGGGAAGAGCTCCCTTTTTTTTTGGCTTTGTCTGCTGCTCTCCTCTCTTCCCCAAGCGCGGGGCTAGAAAGGGAAGTGGGCCAGCGTTGACTAGTTCAGCGCTGGCTTCTTCCCTTTTTTTTTTTTTTTTTTCAAATTAACTAATTTTTAATCTTTTTTTAAAAAAAAATTAATTTTTGAAAATGAACATGGAAAATATGTTCTAATAGGCCCTATTAATGCAAATGCACCTAATAACTATATGCCATGCAGTTTTAATGAAAATATTTTTGGTTTAGGGGTTAAAAATTAAACTCTAATTTTTATGCGATAAAACCCTAAATGATTTGGGCAAAATTTAGGTGTCAACAGCTGCCCCTCTTTGAAGGGGAGTTCGAAGAAGTTCCTTTCAAAGATAAGAGACGCCTAAATTTTGTTGATAGAGGGCATGGGATGATGCAATGCAAGAAGGAGGAGAGAGAAAATAAAATAACATCTAAATAAACAAAGAGCATTGTTTAAAGAAAAATGTGATTTAAGGTTGAACCACAAACCTTGGATGCGTGGTTTAAGGTTGGACCACAAACCTTTGAAGCGTGGTTTAAGGTTGGACCACAAACCTTTGAAGCGTGGTTTAAGGTTGGACCACAAACCTTTGAAGCGTGGTTTAAGGTTGGACCACAAACCTTTGAAGCGTGGTTTAAGGTTGGACCACAAACCTTTGAAGCGTGGTTTAAGGTTGGACCACAAACCTTTGATGCGTGGTTTAAGGTTGGACCACAAACCTTTGAAGCGTGGTTTAATGTTGGACCACAAACCTTTGAAGCGTGGTTTAATGTTGGACCACAAACCTTTGAAGCGTGGTTTAAGGTTGGACCACAAACCTTTGATGCGTGGTTTAAGGTTGGACCACAAACCTTTTTGAAAAGAGTGGTTTAAGGTTGGACCACAAACCTTTGAAAGAGTGACGAGGTGTACGTACCTGTAGGTCAGATCGGATTGCTTAAAAGCCCTCTGTCATCGAGGCTTGAAAAGTCTCAGACACTTAGGGGTCCTTGTTCGAGGGTTTGATAGATCGCCTATTGTGTCCTTGTCGCCAGGTCTTGGGAATTTATGAATGCTTGGATGCATATTAGCATTTCCGAGATTAGCTTGAAGGTCGGTGTTTGAGGGAACGTCACCGCCTTACGAGGATTAGTAATAACAGTGCGTGTTATAACAAGTGCTCTGGCGGTAATGCGTACCACATAAGATAACATCACAAGAGGCCATATCAAAATGATATCATCAATGAAAATGTATTGATTGCATGGGTAATTTAGGATAGACTCAATTGTTCGGAAAGCATCCAACATCCTTCAATATTGCAAAATCGCCTTAATGTATGAAAGACGTCATTAATCATCAAATTCCCTTAGGAGAAAGTCTTTTATCAAAGTGATGTTAACTTATGAAGGGAGCCTATTAAGCATGCCAAATAAGAATTCCTTAGTCTGAAAGGACTTCTCACATACTCTCAAAAAGGCTGTTTGATCACATCCATTGATGTGGGAAGTAAACATGATCTCTCTATATACCTCACACTACCGATGTCGAAGGCTTCGAGAATCATTCGCAATAAGTACGCATTAACCGATCCAAGTGGTCTTTTAACTGACTGTAATGTGGGTTTGGTCATGGTTGCAACAACGGATAAGCATTAGCTTCTAAGGAATGAAATAATTATCAATCAGCATCTTCATCGGGTTTACAAGTTAAGAAACCTTAAGATGAAATAAGATAACTTTGCCCCCACTTCTTCAAGCGATAACTTCTTTGGACATCTGAATTTCTACTTAAACCATCCCAATCAGAAGAGACTTTGGAGAAGGTTGTAACATTGGTTTGGGTAAAGGCTCGAAAGGCTCAGAAATTTTCAAAAGGGGTTCAAAAGTTGGTGATCACCGTGGCATCATTACCGTATCAGTCAATCTTTTTTTTAAGGCACTCGACTTTTGAAGTCCAACTTGTCTCGAAAGTCCATTGACTAATCCTTTCAACACAAGAGCTTCGCTCCTTTCTCTAATGGCTATTGTATTTGTAATGATTTTTCTTTTTTTGCCAACATTTTTTTGGCATCTTTTTTTCACCTGAGAGCTTTTCTCTTGATGTAGCCTTTTTTTTCAACTGGCATTGGCCTTGCTTTTACCAGGCACACTGCTTTTTCATGCCCCCTAGTTTTCATTTGACTTTTGCTCTTTTCTTTTTTTTTTTTTGAGCTTTTAAAACTTTCGAGATGTCTTTTACACTGTCTCATGAGTACCAATTGTCTTGATAAATCACATGCTTTGCCCCAATGTAGGGAGATAATCACCATTCGGGCTTTAGAAATGAATATTCAGGCTCAACTCGGCTGAGCAAAGGGTATTAGTGTTTAGATAGAGAAAGAAATGCTTTTCTTCATTTTGGGATGTTTCAAGCTTCCACGAGGATTCACCTGAAGTTACCACAAAAAGATTGATACCAGTGAAAGCAAAGAAATCTATCTCATCTTTTCACCCAAAGAATGTCAACCAAAACATCTGAATTGCCCTATTGTAGGGTGGTTCTTGACGGGGGTATTTTGTAGAAATTTTCCACATGTAAAGGCTCAAAGGGGCTTAACTATGGTCACTTGTAGTGTGTAGGATATATGAAAGAAATGCCTCTTTTCATTTTGGTCTGTATACTACTCGCGAATGAATCTCTTGTCCTTGAACAACACAGATTTTCTTTTCGCTCAACTCTCAAAGTGTTTATGGGACATGTTTGGGAATATCTTGCCTTTCCTCATTCTAAGTATTTCTCACTTGGCATGATTAACATCTCCCTTCCATTTGGTCGAGATCATCACGGATTGACTAATCTCCACAGGGGATTTTGATTCAAAACGAATGACTCGTCAAACACTAAGGTAATTTTTGGATAAAGATGATATTCAAAATTTTCGTGAAAAGTTTGCTTTCACAATTCTATTTTTGTGTTCTTTTTTCAAATACATCAAAAACTCCCTCATTTTTCGTGAAGAAAATTTTCATTCAATTTTCATTTGAATTCTGGAGGAAGAGTACTTACCTGCAGTATGGCGCTTGGCAACCCTGTAAAGAATTAGAAAGAAAGTGTTAGTGCATGAATCTTTGTATATCGAAAGATTGGAAACGACACATTATTACCCTTCACTTGCATTTGTCCTTTGCGTCTTTGATTCTTCCTATCAAAGAAAAAAGAATCATGGCAAAAATGGTATTGAACTGGACAATTGAAAACGATACCATTTGCTCTCATTTGAATTTTCCTTCCCAGGTATTTGACAACTCCCTTCATCCGCTTTCGTCTGCCTTTGACTTTTTGGCATTTCTTATTTCAACGTTTGAGGGTATTGTCCCATGGGTGCTTTCCTTTTTCATTGTAGCAAAATGGATGAGTCGTCTTCATCGTGCTTTCTTGGAAGAAGGTGTTGTCACCTTGATCAAACACATTGTTTTGTCTGCAAAATGAGAGACGAGGCGAGTCATTTCCATTCTTAGTTGGAATAATTCAGGAACGATATACACCCTTTTGTTTTGGGGATAGCTCAATTCTGGACTAAGTCGTCCTCTTCGTGCAATCTGGTCGCTGGAGCTTTTCCTTTGCAACTTCTTACTCAGAGTTGCTTGATATCCCCTCTTAAGTGTTTGGACGCACCGTCCACATCATGACCTGCTCTACATTTATCTGTCTGGCATATGTCTCTTTTGCATCCATCCACTTGTTGGAGGAGAAGGAACTTACTCACCGGCTTGATTATACTAAAGCTATTTGCCCCAGTTAGATGACACTTGCCCCAGCTAGATGCTTTCTCTTCCGGAGACTTGAGTATATTCAATACTCCTTCATGCCTTCTTACAGACACTTGTTTAATCTTCATGGTCCTTTGCTTAGGTCTTCACTTTTGATCATCTTGACTGTTCGTGCCCCCGACTACTTTCACGTGTCCCTAGTTTGATGGATAGAAATTCTTCAAATGCACTATTTTTGCCCCATCATGACGCAACCTTTCATTTGTCACAATGGGATGGACGGTTTGGCCTCGTCATGCCTTTCTAGCTAGAAGCATTATTGCTATGGTCAAACACATTCTTTATTTTGCGTTGAACCAGTCGACTCCACTTTCTTATACTTCGTGGACGGGGTGTACTGCCCTTTCAGTGACATGCCCTGTTTATCACCCTGCAAAAAGGAAATGGAACCTGTCATCTCCTTTCTCAAGTGAACTTAATTTAGGAACGATACATCCCTTTGTACTAAATTGGATGGTTTTGTCACGATTTGTTGACGGGGGGCGCTGCCCCTATGATCAGATACACTCCCCTTCAATGTGTGTTGCCTCATCATGCTTTCCCTTTTCTTGTTGGGACAACGCAATTATGGACTAAGTTGTCTTCCTCATGCAATCCTATCGATTCCTGGGAATTTGGCTTACATCGACTCTTTTTGTCCTCACGAATTCTGCACAGAGGGAGGAAAAAAGTCATTATTTAAATAAATCGAACTTAACTTGGAACGATTACAACCTTTTACTCGGGGGCACCATTTGATGGCTAATTCTTGCTCGTGTACATCCACGCCTTGAAGGATCATTTCGCAAACCACCAATAATCATCTCCACGCAGGATTAAATGCTGAGAAGCTATTTGAAGGCGCAAAAACTGCAGCTACTAATGCTTAGCAATTCCAAATGGATCTTAGCTCATTCCTCTTCTTGTCTTTTGACAATATCGTTTGGATAGTCCGCATCCATATATATGGACCCGTCAAAGAGCTTCCCATGAATTATAGACGTCACTAACCCAGGAAGTAGCCTTGGTGCCGAGGAATCTTCGCACATTTCTTCATTTGAGAAGGTTGTCAAATTGATATGAGATTCTCCAAGATGAGAAATTTTTGCGGACTCTGCTCTGAGAACAATAGGGATTACTTGAAACACAAATTTCAAGAGCATTTCTTCACCCTCGTTGACGATTGAAGAAAGAAGTGGATTCACAAATGTGACCCTAAGGTCAAATTTCAAATTTAGGAATGTTAAGATGTCATCCCTCCTTAGTCTCATTTCCCGAAAATGGTGAAGGTTTTACGCTTCAACTAAATTTCAAATGGTGAAGCCCTTACGCTCCAAATAAAGTGCCTTAGACGCTTCATGGAGGAGGGACATCATCTAAATTGCTGCAATTAATAAAGTCCGGCTCCATCTAAACCCTCCACATTTGTCAAGTCGTACATGCGCTCCAACGCATTATAGTTCACCATATTTGACTCAAGCAAGTTCGCGAGGAAGTGAAGGCAGATACAATGAGATAAATCGAGTTTTTTTTTTTTTTTTTAGAAGCACAAGGCTCCCTCAGACTGGATGGAAAGCTGGAAAAAAAAATCATTACGACCCAGATCCAAATCTTGCAAGGAGGCGGTCTTTTCAAAATTATCGGGGATTCTTCCCAAAAATCCCCAAGCATGCACCCATTTCCTAAAACTTTTGTTGCTTTCAATCCAGAAGCTGCTTCTATTCCGGTTTAAAATCTCAAGGATGCAAGCAAACTTCATCATGCAAATGTTTGCATGAATCAAACGCCAATCCGTGTTCCAAGAGATTATTTATGGAGTTTGAGAAGACGGATAGTATACTTTGAAACTTCAAGAAATTATGTCTTCTAGACTTGCCAACTTCATTGCTAACCCATTGTGAGTAATGATTCTTTTCTTCTGTTATCCGTCTGGCAAGTACAATGAGAATCACTTTATACTCTCTACGACGTAATTCCTTTGACGCTCATGGCTTGCTGCATGCGCCTCAAGTTCAAAGGGCCCACACTTTGGTTTTGTAGGGAAAGTGAACACCAATCTCGAACAACCTTTTCACTTTACCTGTTTTCGTGAAAGAAAATGGAAAACAAGTCAATTGTTGCATGAGAAGTTCTTATTGGAACAACGACATTTTACCATCCCACGATGTCCTTTTGCAAATCAACCTGCAAAATTAGCTAGGTGAAGAGATACAATTTTATGCAAGTCATTCTTAAAACTCAATTTCAAAACATTTTGAAGATAATGCGTAAAAGCCTAATTCAATAACTCAATTGGAAATACTGCAATTACTTTCAAAGGACAATGATCTAAATTAGAACCTCATTACTCAAAGACGTGAGTTGCGTGATTTACAAAAATATCGATTGGGTTCACAATTAAACCCAAATCAGAAAACATTGGTTCCCAAGGATAACGTTTGAAAAACTCTTGAATAGAGGAGTGCAAACAAACGATCCCCATTCTAACTGTAAAGTACACTTCCTTGCATGATTAAGCAAGAGAATTCCAAGGGATGATTGTTACGCATAACCTGCGAAAGGAAGACAACGTTAGTATGTGAATGAAAAAGTGGTCTTTCACTGATGCCGCCTCTTATGAGGAAAGCGAGGCAACAATACATGCCCCCATGGTTCCTATTTTATGGGCATTTAGTATTTTACCAAGATTTCATCGTAAGTGGAGACGTCATTAAAAGATCAAATCGCGGCTATCAATCGAGCGCTCTTTTTATTCCAAAAGTTTCATCGCAAAATGCAGCATCAATTTCGAAAGACTGATTTGTGATTTTATTTTTGCAAAAATGAGGCGATTCCTATTTAAAAAATTAATACACAAAAGTGATTTGAATTTTGATTCCGAAATGTGAACAAAAAAAAAAGAATTTTATTGAAAATGTGATTTCAATTTTATGCCCCAAGATGCAATCTTGACATGAAAGAATTTCTACACAAAAAATGTGATTTTAAGCCTACCATTGAAAATTTAGACAAAACCATTTGTTTTGTGGGGCCAAATCAAAGGTATTTTGAAATTTAAAATTTCAATTCAAAGTGAGCTAGTAAAGAAAGAAACCATACTCACAGTGGATGACGAACTTTCAATCACATAAACATGCGAATGTAACGTGTGGCTCGATTTCTATTCTAAACGGCTTGACAAATTGAAGCTACGAGGGTGGGATGACTAGTCACAGCCTCGCGTACTAAGTCAAGTCCTCGCGACTCCGGCTCAGTCAGGAATGATACCTCGATGCGACGCGGCCTCGCGAGCAAAGGTAAACATTCTCGACACCAAGAAGGAAACTTTCGGGATTGAGTTGGGCAACCTCTACTACGCGGCCTCGCGATCGAAGTCGTATCCAACTCAATACCATCCTAAACATTCCTAGTGCCGCCCAGGTCCAACAGCGGGTTTTGTGTGTCATAGTGTAGTGCTAACACAATAAAGACATACACAACAATTCATATGTAATCAATACTTCAAAATGTAAAACAACATTCATTGAAAACCCCAAACCTGCAAAACAAGGGGTTAACAATCATTCATTCAACTGCAAGCACATTCACATTAAGGACATAATTGAACAAGATAAATGGCCTAAGTCCACTAAGAATTTTATCAATTCCCCAGTGGAGTCGCCAAGCTGTCGCGACCTCCCGAACCGGCCCCGAGGCCTAAGGGGTTTGGCTAATGGATTACTAAGTTAAACCTAGCTCGAGCTCTCCCAAGCCCATACCAATTCGCGACTTAAATTTAAGTTGTTAACATGGGAATCAATTTCATTTAGGAGTCGCCACTAATCGATTTTTGGTGGGCCGATTAGACACCCAAGTGAAGCGCTGGAGAAATGCTTCACTTCTACGAACCGTAGATTCAACGAGTGCGGGAACTTGATTACACTAATCGATTAACTAGTGCCCTTTCGGTACCTAATCTTGTTCAATTCATCACCTAACGTGTTCTCGCTAATTGGGGATCTCAAAATTCCATTCCTAACTATGCTAAGGGGAACGACGATTGATATCTAAACCTAGACATGCATAATCAACTACGCGCGAGGTTAAATTAAATGTGCAATTCAAAGTGGGTGAACCGAGCATCGTGCGATTAAATATGACACTAAACGCACAATAGGGCACGAAAAATCAATTCCAAAACCCAAAAGAATTTTCTGATTTTTGAAAAAATTTTTTTTTTAAAAAAAATTTTTTTAAAAAAAAAAAATTAAAAAGATTTTTTTTAAATTCTTTTTTTGGAAATTTTTTTTTGAAAAAATTTTTTGAAATTTTTTTGATTTTTTTAAAAAATTAAAATATTTTTGAAATTCTTTTTTTTCGGAATTTTTTTTTGAAATTTTTTTTGAAAACTTTTATTTGAAAAATTTTTTTAATGGAAAATTTTTTTTTGAATTTTTAATATTAAAAATAAATATAAATATAAAAATAAATAAAGTAAATAAAAGAAAAATTCGAGCCTTTTTTCTCTAAATTTTTTTTAAAAAAAAAAATTTTAAGATTTTTTTTCAAATTTTTTTTAAAATATTAAAATAATACGATATTAAAATAAATCGGATCCGGGTCGGATCTCCACATCCGACCCGGACCGAGATCGACCCGCAACCGCCGGCCGGTCCAAAGCCGGATCGGGCTCACTTGTCGAGCCCGATCGCGGCAAACAAAAAGAAATTTTTAAAGAAAATAAAAGCCCAAGAAAACACTTATTTTCTAGGTAAATAAAAAGCCCAATCAAGAAAAACACTTAAAAACAAAAGGCCCCTTCGCCCAATCAAATAGAGCCCAAAACCAAATAAAACAGTCCCAAGCCCCGATGCCCGTGCTCAAACTGACCGGACAACATGCCCCGACCTCCAGCGGTCGGGGCTTTGTTTTCATCTCGGCGAGCCCTTGCTCGGCCGCTAAACTCACGTCCGGCGTCGCCGCCATGGCGGCGACTCAGCCCGGGACCACTTTCGGCGTTCCCAGCCCCAAGAAAAACCCACAACAAAACAAACAAACCTAAGGAGCTCGGTTCAGACAAACCGTCAAACAGTTGGTGGGCACGACGAAAACAAGAGTTCTCCAACTAGATCGGGGCCCAAACTCGCCGGAAAATTACACACGAAGAAGGATAGGCGGGATTTGGTTTGAGGTGTCACGGGCCGGAACTCGCGCGAGCCGGATGGCCGCGAGCTCCGGCCAGTGAGCACAAGACCGAGGAACACAACAGAAACAAGGGGGGGAGGGGGTCGTTTATTGCGTTCCCTATCCGGCTCGGTGGCGTGACGAGGCGACCGTGAGAGATCGGACTAGATCCGGTCGTCTCGCGCGCCTCCGAGTCGGAATCCTCGGGAAAATACCCCAAATCAAAACAAACGAAACAAAAACCCGACCGAAGCTCGGGGTCGGGACCTACCGTGGGACGTCGGATCTCCGCCAGTCGCGGTTGAGGCGCGACGGTCGTGGATGGGAGGGGCTCAACCTCGAATCTCTCGGTTCTCTCTGCTCTCTCCCTCGGTCTCTCTTCTCTCTCTGGAATCCCTCCTTCTCCCTGTTTCGCTCTCTCTCTCACTGTCTGTTTCGCTCCCTTCCTCTTCTCCCGTTTCGCTCTCTCACTCCCTCTCTTGTTTTGCTCCCCCTCGACTCCCCGCTCTCTCTGCTTCTCGCCTTCCTCCTCTCTCCCTCTGATCTGCCCTCTTCCTCTCTGGTTTTCCCCTCCTTTTCTCTTCTCTTCCTTTCCTGCTACCTCTGCTGCTTCTTTTTTTCTTTTTCGCAAGTCCCTGGCGAGTCATGGGGAAGAGCTCCCCTTTTTTTTTGGCTTTGTCTGCTGCCCTCCTCTCTTCCCCAAGCGCAGGGCTAGAAAGGGAAGTGGGCCAGCGTTGACTAGTTCAACGCTGGCTTCTTCCTTTTTTTTTTTTTTTTCAAATTAACTAATTTTTAATCTTTTTTTTTTAAAAAATTAATTTTTGAAAATGAACATGGAAAATATGTTCTAATAGGCCCTATTAATGCAAATGCACCTAATAACTATATGCCATGCAGTTTTAATGAAAATATTTTTGGTTTAGGGGTTAAAAATTAAACTCTAATTTTTATGCGATAAAACCCTAAATGATTTGGGCAAAATTTAAGTGTCAACACCTTTATAAACCTCCAAGGATAAAATAGTCACTTTTCCATTTTCTTGCCGAAATTGAATTTTTCTGAAGGATCCGGGAAAATTCAAAGCTGTACGTTCCAACCATAACGTCGTCCTAACATCCCGTTGTGACTTCCCAATTTTTTGATGTCCAATTTGGGCTCTAATTAATAATCGAATTTTATTTAACGTAACTCAAGTGTTTCTCAAATTAACGGGTGGCTTTTGGGGAAATTCACATAATCGACCCGTGACTGATAATAAATTGAGTCACGTGCAAGTTCATTCGGTCCGTGACGACTTCGGTTGTCACTTAATCGGCAGGATCGATCGCTAGATCCGACGGGCATGATCGTTTGGTATAGGTTTAGGGCCATTCGTCAATTCATTTCGTGGTCCATCGAAATCACCCGCAATCTACTGCTATGACAGTGGCGAACTGACCCCTGACTATCCTTGGATCGGCCTACAATGGCTCAAAATGTCACCTTGATGATTTTATGGTCGAAAATCAATTCACGATCGAATTTTCTTTAGTCGCACGAATTTAAATCCCTAATTAGCCTTTCCCTATTGGTTAGTATCTTAGGAATGATCAGTTCCGGGCGACAACTAACTACAAGTACGTTCATAAAATCAAGCATTTCATAAATCTCAAATGGACAAATTTCAGGATGTCACAAAATGGGAACGTGGGAGGACTGTAGCTAGCCAGCCAAGCTCGGGAAAAACTCACATTTGTTTTGTGAAGGGAGACGCGGTAATAATCAAAAAGGTCCGTAGGGAAAGATGGCTTGTAAAATAGGCACCTATCATATAAATTAGTGTGTGTTTGAAGAATATGCTTCCCAGCTCATGTTGTTGCTCTTGTTGATGCTTGTTAAGTATAATTGCTTCCGCTTGTACGTAACTGGAGAAAATCATAACGGGACGTCGTGATGAAATTCCTAGGAACAAAGGAAATCACAACCGGGCTATGACTGAGTGCCATGGTCTTGGTTCGGGGCATGACACCTTGCATCAAATCCAAAGCCTTAGAGCTTACCGGGTCCAATAAAGAGGACAAACCATCAGTGACAATCCACGCAAAGTCCTCGCTCACCATCCCCGCATTACTCGCTAGAATAAAGAATCTAGACCCGATCACAGCAGTCATATGAACAAGAAACACTCTTGTTTGCTTCATCAACAAGTTATTGAGCTCTTTTACGATGTCAATATCTGCCGGAGACGGAGGAATAACGCTTCTATAAGAGATCCGAGCATCAATCTCTTGGAATGCGTCGACAAGATATGGGACCAAGCCGTTGCCATAGTCAGTGTCTTCATAAACAAGAGTTTTTTCCCTCCAACCATAAGCTTGAACCACAGCCACTAAAGCACCAACTTGTGAATTGTCATCGTAGGCTATCCGGACGAAATAATGGCTTCGCGCGGGAGAAAGGGATGGGCTTGTGGCGCGGAAGGATATGATTGGGACTTGAGCTTTCACTCTTAAGTCGATTACAAATATGGCCTGTGAGGACCATTCTGGGCCCAGGATTGCGTGGACTTCTTCATTCTCCGTCAAGTCTAAAACTGCAAACAAGATGTAATTGATGAAACAAATGATCTACCCAAAAAAAGTTGGACTGCATGGACTCTCTCTCCCAACAACCCATCCCCCCCCGTCAACTGCAGAGGTTAGCGTTAGGTCAAGCTTCTCCTCCATATCTGCTTGATCTCCATGTTCGTCAAGCCTCTAGGTCTCACATCCATGGTAGCAAGCTATTAGAGCTAGAAAAAAAATTGGGCGGTCCAGATTTTTGGCCCCCATGCAATTTCACACAGCCCTACAAAGGTAGCATGGTGACTAGGTAGTGGCACGGCTTGGAGGATAGGAAAATTATCAAAATAGTCCTAAATATATTGCAATTGTGCCAGTGTTAAACCTTTTTCTTTTCAATTAAATCCTAAACATTTTACATTTGTATTAATTCAGTCCATCCAAACAATTTTGGCCAGCCAATACTGATGTGAATGCCGGCCATCCTACATAGAGAGCGGCCAAAGCACTAACATGGACATATTTTAATATTTTTTGATTTATTTATTTATTTTTCTTTTTTTTCCATTTTTCTTTTCCCCTTTATTTTCTGCCCTTCATCTTCATTCTCTGGCGGTCGTCAAAACTTGGAGAGAGAAAGAGAGGTAGCATAGCACTAAGTGGTTTAGATTAGAGCAACATTGGATGAGCTAAGGTGGATGTGTGAGGGTGTTATTAGGCAAAAAAAGTCTCATATCGGAGATGTGATGTAAGATGGAGCACTTAATATTGACTCATAACTCATTGACTTAAACTTTTAGATGAAAGTAAGCTCAAATTTAGGTGATCTATCAAGCTTTTGATGCACCTCTTCTCAAAGTGTGTTCTTGAAGATACATATTGTAGATTTCAAAAGCTGAAATGTGCAAATTATTTTTAAAAGAATAAATGGAGGATGAATCTTGAAATTGGATCAGAATGCTTTGTGTTTGGAAAGTTGGTGACGATGAAGTTGGATAGAAATTATTTCTTTTTCTGGGAGGCAGACAGAGAGATTGAGACATGGTGAAGGAATACGGTGAAGTTAAGGAACATAAAGGTTGACTTCGGTTGTTTGAGTGGTTCTTACGTTTGAAAAGCCAATGTATGATTTCTAACCTCGGAGGGACAGAGAAAGATGTTGAAACGATGGACCGAAGTTGAGCGTATACATGAGGTTGAAAGAGAACCTAAAAGTCAAGTGCGTCTTCGTTTGAAAAGTCTAATCATGATAGATTTTTCATATGTTGACAAATCTTTTCTTTTTATTTTTTTTTTTTGGTGTAGAGAGAGAGGCTTTTATGAAGTAGATGGCGCCTAAAATCGTCCAAAAAATCTTAAACCTATTGTATAGTTGCCAATTTAGTTCTAAAACTTTCAATTTTTGTTAATTTAATACTAAATCTTTCGATGATTTGCCAATTTGAACCTCCTAGCCAATTTTGATGAGAAATCAATGATATGGATGTTAGTCATCCTACGTGGCACGACCAGTGTTGACATGTATAATTTTTATAATATGTAAAAAAAATCTGAACTTTTAAAAAAATATATTTTTTTCTTTTTTTTCTTCTCTTTTCTTTCTTTTATTTTTTTCCTACTATTCTTCTTACCACAAGGGCTGATAGGGCCTTAGCAATGATTGGCGACCCTCACCGGCCATTGGGGGAGGGCGCTTGCTAGGTCTATGCGAGCTAGTGAGGGATGTTGCAACCCTCACTGTTCACAAAGGCAAGGACCATCGATAGCCCTCGTTGGCCATTGTTGAGGCCTCGACAATCCCCTTTGGCCCTTCAAGGAAGAAGAACAGTAAAAAAAATGAAGAAAAGAAAAAATATGAAAAAATAATTAAAAATTACAAAACTTTTTAAATTGCAAAAATTGTTCATATCAACGTCAGCTATGCCATGTAAGGTGGTCAATGTCCACGTAATTAATTTTTGGCCAAAATTGGTCAGAAAGACTAAATTGACAAATCATCAAAAAGTTGAGGACTAAATTGGCACAATTAAAAGGCCTAGAACCCGAGTTGACCATCATAGAATAGATTTATGACTTTTTGGATAATTTTTCCTACCTAATACTAATACCAATAATATAGATATCTTAGATGTTGATGCCTAATACTAATACTAACACAAATACCTATACTAATACTAATAGCAAATTTCTCCTTGCATTGCACCATAACACTGATACTATAAATATCTAATGCCCTGTCAGAATCTTTTGAGAATTCACTAAACTATATAGATTGATCCTTCCCAACCAACTCACACTAGAACCACTTCATCGAATGTGTATTATATCATGGATCAGACAAGGAGGTGCCAAATTATTTGATGGCAAGTATTTGAAGTTCTGAAGAATCAAGATTCACCGGTGACAAGTGTTTGAGGTTGTGAATAATCTAATTCATGAGCACGAGTCCAATATGTCCCATAGAAGTGCATATATTTACTTGCCGATGCCACATCGACGATGTTGTCCACGGATCTTTGACTTGGATCAACAATCAAGTGTGGTAATTGGGATGCGTGTGGTAGAAATCGGAGAGCACCATGAATATACAGCTCATCACCATCTTCCTGGCGATCAGTTCTTGTTGTGAAATAGCCCAACTCGAATCATTTCCTTTGCCAGGTTCTCTCCAGGTGCACTAGCGTTTCAATAGTAGAGGCCAGGTGAAGGAAAGATATTAGGGCAAGAATCAAGTAGCTTGTCAGGCCATCCATATTCAGTGTCTCTTGGTTATATTGAACTATGACATTATTGCATAAATTACTATGACCTGAGATCTGATTATATTGTGTTAACCAAAAGGTTGTGTGCCTGGATAGCATTGGTGCGTCTGACCTGATTTACAAATACATCCTTCGCTCGCAGCAGATGCGTCTTCAAGGTAAGATGCATTACTTGTCAATGTCAACTTTTCCATGTTGAATGTGTCTGATACTCGAGAAGCTCATTTAATTGTGCTCTTTTATCAAGTTTATCAGCCTTCTATTGCAATAGCTGTACATCGCTATGTAGCTCAAGTTCAGAAAGCAAATATTGAGTGGCCGAAGTCTTACCAAAGGTGCATGACACCAAATTTTATGCAAAATACTTGTACTTTCTTATTTCTTGACCTGTCTTATTCTCTTCATGTATGAACTTCAGATGTCGAACAATGTTAACGGAGAGGGCAGACGCTTTACGGGACTGGTGTCATAGGATTCCTCCTCATCTATCGAGGCATTTATCAATTAAGTCCACTATTGAAGACTCAGTTTCTCCGTTGTTGCATATCCTCTCTCCACCAAATTTGAGGCGGTAATTTGCTGCTACTCAATTTATACATTGTCTTTTGTTGATATGCTCTTTTTTTTATGTGAAAAAATGTCATCTATAAAATTGCTTCGCAAAGTGATGTGTCAAGGTTTTGTTGAGTGTTTGAATATGTTCCACTTGTTAAATACTCATTTTGAATTTGCCAATCTACTGGGCAAAGTGATTTCTCAGAGTCTGTCTACTGTAAATTTGTGAAACATGGAGGAACAGTAATATTCCACTCTAACAACTTTTCTTATCATTCGATGGTTAATGGTCTATGAGGATGACCTTGGTGATAATATGAAAGAAAACTTTTTTCTTAATCGGAACTCTAAATTCTCGCATATGTTGATTTGTATGTTATTCTAGTTCCATGTGTTACGTGCTTTGGTTGAATTTTTTAGAGATAAACTTTCTTGGTAACAAACCTTGTTGGACTCTAGGAAGAACTTGTGTAGGTCTTATGTGCCATATGTTGAAGCTTTGAATAATATCTTGATGAAAACCAAATATAGACCAGAAGTTACATTCTTTGAGAATAGTTTTTTATTGAAATTTAACGCAACAAGACCTGTTAATATCTTCAAATGTCAGCTTCAGTAGTAGAGCTTTTAATGTCTTGACTTTTGTCTGTCAGGTCTTATTTTAATTGTATTTACTGAGGTAAGAGAAAAGATGAGGAAAACTTGGTGTCTTAAACTTCTTGGTCTTCCAATATGTAAGCTTTGAAGGATTATTGCCTTTTGCCTCCCTAAACTACATTTGTCAGATGTAAACGGTCACCTAAACATATACTTGGGCCTAGGTTTTTAAGTTGGTTCTGTGTATATTAGGAATTCAGATCTGAGTATAGGACTACTTGAGCATTGGAGTGTCCTATTATCCAATTAAATTGATACATAAAAGTAAATAATCATATTCATATATAAGAAAATGCAGAAACATTGAATTGTTTAATCTAAAGTTGTTTCCATATCTTAGATTATAAAGTACTTTCCCTTTATTCAGTGGAATGCAAATTGAGTGAAATTATGGGACTCCGAGTGCTTTCTCTTTGTAAAATGGAAGCGCTTATAGATTACTTTTATTTGAACACATACAACCATATGTATAATTGAGCATTACAATGACAACCACTCAAGCCTTATTTTACTAATTTTGGTCAGATTTATGCATCATATCAAACTACTTAGGCTTTGTAAACACAGAGTAACTCAACCACCTTTCGTGAGGCAGGCCCTCTTTCAACTACTCTGATTTATTTCTAATGTTTTGAGATTGCCATTCCACTCTCACACTTTTAAAAGGATCGCCCTAAGGGAGAGCAAGAAATTTCAGAGGGCTTTCAACTTTCGAGTTAAATCATCCATGAGAATTTCAAAACTTTCAACAATGGCCCACTGGCATGACTTCACTTATCAATACTAAGGGCAAAAACATCTTCAAAGTAAAGAACAACACATTTAAGATTCAGTAAATGATCAGCACAACCTTCGTGTAAAATGTGAGATTATGTGGATCACTGCCAACTATTCTAAAAGCTTAAGTTATTAAATAAATGTGTGGTTTAATATTTAATTATTCTAATACTCCCCCTCACGCTTAGTCTGGTTTTTTTCCTTAGTACTAACCGTGAACATATTTAAATGAGGAGGGAAATGGGGCCTGGAAAAATTTGAGCTCAGATCTCCAGCTCTAGTACCATGTGAGATTATGTGGGACCACTGCAAACTATTCTAAAAGGTTAAGCTGTTAGATGAAGCTGTGGTTTAATATTTAATTATTCTAACATAAAAAAATATAGTGTCATTAGCAAGGCAAGTAGAGGCGTATTACATCAAAGACCAACATCAAAACCTAAATAAAAACCGCCATCCACGCAAGAATTATTCATACGTTGGCATACTTTATGCTTAAGATTTGGTGATATCACATTGATTATTTTTGTTTACTGTTGATTGTAATTGTTAAACCGAGAAATGCAATAACTTAGGTAAGAATTCATTAAATTTCTTTATCATGGTAGTTGTATATAGTTTCACAAGATCGGCTTCATTTTTAGGTCCTCTGAGAGTTTCACGAGGATATTGCCTACGTTTTCATACATACCTGCTGAAATTAGTATGGCTTCATTTTAAACGTAGCTATGAGATCAATGTGCTCTTTATTTTAGATCCTAAACGATTTCTCAATAATTGTTTGAAAGTTCTAATTTGGCCAAGAGCACAATTTTTATGACAACTTTTAGTCCTAGCAGAGCAAATGGTATCCCTCATTCTGTTTGTGAATCCACGACTTAAATCCGTATAACCTAACATGGGAATTGGGTCATATGGGATTAAGGGGAAACAAAACTTTAAAAAAAAAAACAAAAGAATTAGAATGAAAAGGGTGGCTTTTCCGTGTTTCCTTACATGCATGATACTAGTTTGCTGCCGATTTGTAGTTATCACCTGAAATAATCCTTGGCCAAGCATCAAAGGATGTCAATTCTAAATATGAGAAGTGACCACAAACTTCACGCAAAATGAATTTAATGAAAGAAACCCAATCTTAGCACGACATGACACGTTTAACTAAAAAATGATGTGAATTTACACATTTTCGTCCATTTTGTATAGAAAACACTCTATATAATCTATGTTGATACATTTTAGTGATGACACAAAATGACAAATAACCAACTCTAATATCATGACACATGAATTACCACCCCTCACAATTCCTACAGCTGCTGGTACTTAAACAAGGTGACAGCTGACACTACATGCAAAGAACAACTTCAATGCAAGTACCGATTCATTGTTGCTCTGTCGCTATGGTCTTTAATAGGACTTTGGACTTCTCTCAGGTGGCAATGCACTTATTGTCGGAGAAGGAGAAGAATGATCTGAACCAGTTGGTTAGCACAATGGTGTCTTATTCTATGACATATAAGAACACAAATTCTGGTCCACTGGGTAACCTGAAAGAGGAAGCTATATCGGATTCCTCTTCACTTGGTTTTGATCTGCCTATTCATGATTATATCAACTTCAAGGTAAGGATTGTAAATTACATGTCCTAATTCGCATGGTATGTAATTGTTAATTATATAGTTCTAAAAGTGTTCTTGTCTGTGCTAAACAGGACAACAAGTCTAATCATCACATACTCTCAGTAGCAATGAAGCAGGTGTTAGTCCATGAGGTTGGTTGATAAAGTCCTTTAGCTTAGTGCTTTGTGTTTTATGTGCTAATTTCTCTCAAACTGATCGGGTCTAGAAAATCAAGTT